>LPNX010405422.1:157740-178584 GCA_001517045.1 Pseudotsuga menziesii | reverse complement strand
CAAAAACCACAGTTTTGATGTACACACTCAGCCACAGATCTCTTCAATTCCCCCAAAGTTGCGCACTTAACTGCAGATCTTCTCAATCACCCAAAACCCTTTGCGCACTCAGCTACAGAGGTCGTCCACGCACATAGCTGGGAATTAACCTTTCTTACAAAAATAGGCCTTAGATTCACATCAAATCATCATACATCAAAATCCTCCCCTGACTCCTTTACATAAGTGCCTATTTATACAAGTGCACTATTACAAAACCATGGGCTTAAACCATGGGTTATTTACAAAAAGAGGGGTTTCGACCCAACCCCGAAACCCCTAAGACTATTTTGAGTCGCAACTCCGCTTACAAGCTTCACGTCAAAACTACGGAGTTACCAAAATTAAGGACCGCTAAGGTCTGTGCCCCAATAGGCGGGCAATATCTCAATCTGATTGTAGCCGAAGAAACCATCCATGAATGAAAAGATGACACTTCCATCACAGTTGTCAATAATCTGATCGATGTGCAGGGTAGGAAAGTTGTCCTTGGTACAAGCTTTATTTAAATCCCTAAAGTCAATGCGGACTCTAATGGTGCCCTGCTTTTTATTGACAAGGACAATGTTCGATACCCATTCCGTCAAAAGTACATGATAAATAAAACCAACTTTCAGAAGTTTCTCAATCTCATCTTTAATAGATGCGGCCTTCCTAGGATGGAATTGCCTAAGTTTCTGCCTGATAGGTTTAGCCATGGGATAAGTTTTAATTTCATGGACCACAATGGAAGGGTCGATCCCCAACATCTCTTCAATAGGACCAGGAAAAAATATCACAGAATTCCTTAAAAAGTGCCTTATATGCTTCAGATTCATCGGCGGAGTAGTTCTGCCCAACATGAATGTGCTCAATAACATTAGGCTTGGATGATATTTCAATTGGGTTCGTCTGAGTAATGCTGCAAAGGTTTCCTTCAAAATTTGTATCTTCCAACAATATAGGACTTTGCGGAATGTTGACAATATGAGTAGGAAACAAGGATGCAAAATCATGGCTGCCCGAATTGGTATTGGGGAGGAACATGGATATATGATGGTGATCCTCCAAAATGGGCTCATTCGTATCCATGATCTCTATAATGGACTCGTCAAAAGGAAAATTCTCAGAGAGATAATCTAGAACCGGAAGAGGAGGTTCTAACCAGTACAGTAAATGGTAAGGATCCAAAGCCACTAAATGAATGTCATTAGTGTGATCATCGAAGCAATTTTGAATGGTGTCATACATAACTTCGTGCGGGCTCAACGAGGTGCACTCAACAACATTTGTGCCCGGAGGTTCAATATCAAATGAGGCGATCATATGTACTGTTGCGTTATCCATGCTAGGAGGAGTAGAGGGAAAAATCCCCACAAGGGATGAATCCTTCAACATACCTACCCCAATCAACAGGTAAGGAGGAGGGGACTGACCTAACATGGGGAGGTTATTAGCCATGGAGGTATTAACATCTGGCATACAAAAATCAAGCCGGTCAATGGTTACAATTCTCCCGAGATGCAGGAATTGGACCGTTCGAAATACTATTGAAGCAACAACATTCATGGCATAGAACCAATTCCTTCCTAAAAGGAGGTTATAATCTAAAGGGGCATCTACCACTTCTACTTGGATGGAAATGGTTTTGTCCCCTAGCTCGAAATCAAGGGCTGGTTGTGTCAAATGGGATCATTAATCAACTTGGACAAATAAGGAAATTCCAGAGTTGCAAGGAAAGGTAACTGTCTATTGGGCTGCACATATTGGTAATATTGATATGGCATGTAATTACCAGTAGGGCCATAGGTGTATTTATAAATAGGTTACTGTGAGGAAGAACTACTGGGAAATCCACCCATGGGGGGTTGATTTCTGGAATTAGGACTGCTAGGACCACCAGGGCCTCCAGGAGGAGGACCTCCAGAGCCACCAGGACCGCCAGGACCACCGGGACCACCAAGACCACCAGGAACACTAGGAAGCGGACCACCAAACCCTATGGAACCTCCAGGAGGTGGGAAACCTATAGAGTCACCAAAACCAACTAGGTGGAGGGCCACCAGACCCTCCCGAGCCTTGAGGAGGAAATCCACCAGGTCCCCCAAGACTACTAGGACCGCCAAGACCATGAGGAGGATCGTCAAATCCTTCAAGACCATTAGGTACCCCAAGGGGAGGACTTCCATAAGGTGGTCCTCCCGCACCTCCCATAGTATGCATAGGTATCCCTCCCATGGCTGGCATGTAATACTAGTTGGGTTTCCCCCATGGCGTAAAAGTGTTGCTAGGGAATGGAATTCCAATAGGATTAAATGGATGATTACCTACAGGTATTTGATAACCATAACCACTAGAAGACTGAATGGGAATAGGTTGTGCCCTCAAGGGCTGACCTGAACTAGATGGGGGATTTACCACATTAGTTTTGGTAGGAGGGACAAAAACTATAGATGTTTCTATGTTAGAGGTCTACTCTTGAATAGGTACAACTCAGGTCTTGGATAATGTAGGTCGTGCCGAGGGTTTCCCCCCGGTATTCAAAGGTACTGAAGAAATAGGAATTGAAGGTTGGGCCCCAGATGTAAAGACCTGGGAGGATTCAGAACAGACATAACATAAGAGGTGAGAGGGGTGGAAATTTGACCTGGGCTGTGGGTTGTTAATGGATTATCTAAATCGATTCAATGGATCTCATAGAATCGGCTAGTAAATGATATCCCATAGGAAGGAATGTGGAACGAACTGGTGAAGAGCCTAATAGGTTTTCAATCTGCTTTTCTACCTCCTGTGCATGGAGGATAGCAGCACTGTATTACATGCGTTCTTCTTCACTCTCAGGAGAACTTACACGGGTGCCAAATGAGGCAATGGCCTGTCCAATAGGTGTCTCCCTAAAGGGAGCATTAGGACTAAATTCTGGATGGGTATCATCAACATGACCTTCTACGGGGGGATGGAGCAATGAATCCTCTCAGCAAGGTTGTTGGACCAAGGGGGGCGAGTGTGAAGAATATGGTACTCCACTTTCCACCACCACATTATCTCCCACTTGGGAGGTGGTAGTAGCTCCTTGTTCGATAGCTTCCATTATATTTTCTTCTAAAACAGAAGTAAAATCGGGTGGCAATCCCCATACTCTCCTAGACTGTCTTAACTTAGCTAGTGTGTACAGTTCCTATCTAACCTAGGGTCTGAAAATCTAGAAAAAACACACCAAAATAATTCCCTACTCAAACTATAGGTCAAAACAAGTAGACTTAAAATGATAGGAGCAGTTAAAAAGTCAAGTCTCTCATTAGGATTGTCAAGCCAGTGCCACTCATGATATACCTCGAGGGTACGTGCATACTAATCTCCCCGAATGCTATTTTCGGTGTATGGCTCCAAACAAGATGACCAAAGGGATTTTCTCAGATAGATAAGGTACCCTAGTGGGCTCTCCTGATATACTCAAGGTACGTATGAGCTCGAATCGGTAGTAGTGTTTTCTAATGCATAATTGTACACAAGGGGCCTTCCGATATACAATTGAGTACATGAAGTACGTTTCTATATACCTCAAGGGTACATGAAAGGTTGTTCGATATACCAACGGTATGTGAAAGAACCGTGTGAGTCCCAAAATGTAATGTTGACAAATAACGACAGCTCCTATGTTTTACGATGCTCGAACACGTCTCTAACCTATCACTCAAGTTACTACGTAAGTTTTAACCTACAACTACCATTGATTTTAACTTGTACGATTAGGTGAATGCATGATGTTCTGACAGAAAAGTAAAACCATGCAATATGCTTATGCAAATATTCACTTTACCGTTCAATATGCCTACTTACGGGAGGCAAGAGAGTGTTTTTCTTTTTGTTTCAAAACCAAAAATCATTCCAATCAACAGTCATGAACATCAAATCAAAGACAAGCAAATACTTCTACAAACCAAATTCTTCTTTTCGAAAGAAAATGGGAAGGGTGAGAATCTCTTTTTCTAAAAGAACAACACCAAGCACACCTATATGCCAATGCACTCTAACTTTTCAAATTTCTTAAAAACATAAGCAAATCTAACTTAAAACTACCATTTTTTTTTATATTTTGGTCGAGATAGTCCTATATGCATGAGAGACGAAAGATTGCAAAGGTCTTGAAAGCTTATGAAGCCAATCAGAAAACCCAAATCCAACGCTCAAATATGATGTCCTAATCTCAAGAAAAACTTTTCTTTTTTGAAGGGAAGAAAAAGAAGTTTACTATGCAAGCAAGAAATGAAATCTAGAAGCTAATATAGTGTTCTTGTTTTAGTATATGCAACAAAAAGAGAGTTCAATGAGCACCCTAACTTTCAGAAAATAAGAAATCCTTCTTTAAAAACAACCAACAACCAAGAAGCGGATGAACAATAAAAAAGACTAAACAAATTTTTGAAATTCCACTCAAAATCAGTTTTAAACCATCAAAGCAGCAAGCCACACACATCAGATTCAATAACACAAGCCTGATAACAGAACTGAAAGGAATGAAAATTCCAAATTTTTACAAAGAGAAAATGAGGAGAAAGAGTTTTGGACTAATGCCTACCTAGTACCATGCTTCGTAGGCATTGTAAGAGTGTTTCCAAAGTAGCACCACTCCTCACTAACTAGATACAGGCGGTGGCACCACTTACTGTCCACTGTGTTCAGGCAGTGGCACCACTCCTCATACAAAGCATTGTCGCGGTTCCCTATAGATGGACAAAACAAGAAAGAGAATGATGGATCATATCAAAAAATACTAGATCAAGGTAAATACTGTCGAATTGAATATGGTAACAGAGCATAAAAAATCAAAATAACTCAGATCTGAATAGATATGGAAATTTCAAACCCAAATAATACAAATTAGAAAGTAGATCTGACTACAAAGAGTGGAATAAAATAGAGCCTAGATTCAGACAAGAGTCGCAGACTGAGGACAATCAGAAAAATTGAAAAAAACTACTCCCCAGCGGAGTCGCTAGATTTGTTGATTGGAATATTTCACCTCCTGCAGACAGCAAGGTGTTACGCTGGCTTGAATGGTTTAGAT
The DNA here is from genome assembly GCA_001517045.1 of Pseudotsuga menziesii. Lineage (NCBI taxonomy): Eukaryota > Viridiplantae > Streptophyta > Pinopsida > Pinales > Pinaceae > Pseudotsuga > Pseudotsuga menziesii. The sequence goes on along the minus strand of LPNX010405422.1, from coordinate 173,498 downwards.
CCAGAACAAACAGATCATAGAGGCTGATAAATCTCCCTATACATTGTAGATATATGGAATACAAGGCCTTGATAGTTCACCTGTGTACCTACAAAAGAGCTCAACATGAAACAGATTAAAGCAACCAGAATATGATCTACTAATCTATGCTAGTGACTAAGGAATCTAGCAATATATATCTGAAATCAAACATCAACAATATATATGGGACAGAAAATAAACTTGCATTAGAAATATGAATACGTTTACGACCAAGCCTTAGTGTTGACATGCATCTCCATGAAACCAACTCTTCATCCCCGAAAGCTCTGTCTCTAGCTCTTTATGCTCTCTCCAAATGATCTTGGGCCAAGAATCAGTCCAACAACACAACAATACCTTCAATGTTCTCTCCTCAACAATGGCTATGAGCTCATATTTATAGGGCTTTAATGGATAGAGATGGTTGAGAAATTAGTGGGTGAGGTGGCCTCTAAGATCCTAGGATGAGGGATCTCGAGCTCAACCAAACCACAACAGTAGGGATAAGGGATATCTTGAGGCTTATCATCTAGAAGCCTCAAGAAACTTCTATTTTCCCTTTTTACCCAGGGTACTGTGCTTCTCCTTCTATGATAGAGCAGTTTTGGTAATAACCGCCTATGGATCAAGGGTAACAGGCGGTGACACTACTTGTGGACAACCAATGAAAAGTGGTGTGAGCAGGGGTACCGCTCCTGGACAAGAGGACATGCGCGGTGCTGGGAATTTATATGACAGACTGATAAGAAACCATTTAGTTTTCACTCCAGAAGCTGGGATTTAGGGGAAGTAGGTATGTCAAAGGTCTTATCACATGATGGTGACAGTATTTTGGTATAACAAAAGACTGATTTTGTGTTCTTCTTATTTCTTATGGGAAGAAAGACCCTTTGAAGAGGGTGTGGATATATCTATGACATGATGTTCTCCTTCATAAAAAATTATGAAGAGAGAGAATTTCCCAATGTGGGATATTATATTTCTAGCTTGCAAGACTGTGGTAGGTCTAACTATCTTTGGTATCTGGTAGAGTTGTCCTCTCAAAGTGACAGTGACACTATGAGGTCGTGATTCATACACAACATGTCGATTCCACATATATGGTTGTCCTAAAAGAACATCACATACTTCAAGTGGGGTTACATCACATAGTACATCGTATTTGAAAGGCTTGATGCCATATGGTAGGAGACATTGTTGAGTAACGCGAATACCTCATCCTTAGATTACTCAACTGATGTTTTATGGTTGCGAGTGTGGTATTGATGGAACCTCCAATATCTTGATGACTTCTGCTGATATCAGGTTCTTTTGGCTACCGCAGTCCACAATAAAATGTAGCTGGATTCCCTTCACCCACATCTACAAGTGTAAGATACACTCCTCTACCTTTGACTCTTCATGCTCCTCTCATTTATTCTATGGTAGCAATAGTGGCATTAGGTTATGCATCAATTATCCTCTTCCCTTGATTTGCGACTGTGACATTGGGTTCTGAATCAAATTTTGTTGTTCAAGAATAAACACCTTTATAACCTAAGGTCTGGGGTTACTAACGTACTTCTAAAAATTGCAAAGAATCAGGTTTTGTTAAGTACAAAATGGAAATATGAAGAAATATTGGACTCACCCAATTACCGACGATTGATCCAAGCTTTATCTTCTTCCACTCTGCTTCTCTCCAAATCTTTTAGGGATGCACCTCCCTCACTTGAAAAGAGAAAATTCTCCAAGTACAATCTTATGCATGTATATATAACAGGTTAGATAAAAAACATATATATTGCTTAATCAAATATATTCATCAAACCCTAACACATGAAAGAGACTCAACACAAAGTTGGAAGAAGAATTCTCTTTATTAACAATCAGTGAATGAGATAAGTGTACAACCCAACACTTGAGACAAGGAATCCTATGTAACCAAAGAAATCTAAGTTCTGCTGCTCCAATACTTCTAAAGATATACCACCAGCATAACTTTGCTCTCCAAAATTCATTTATTAATTCCCTCCCCAAGGCCTTTATTTATACTTTGGAAAATAGAGCAATTTCGAAGGTTGAGGAGGTTGAGACAATTGAGATAGTTAATGTTTAGGGCTCAACTAATATCCATTAATCGTGATTTATATTTTTTAATATCGAATGGATGTGTACGTTACTATTGATACTGGCAACCCACGTATGACACACGAGTTTCTCTAAGGGAAACCCACATATAGATCTGTACGTGGTTTGCAATGATAATAGTCGCGTACTGTACACGAGTTGTCAATGAGGATAGTCGCGTATGTACAGGAGTTTCAATGAAAATATTCGCGTACACCAATCCACACTTAGAAAAATAATATAGCAAGCTGGTTGAAAGGTAAATGCATCTCATGTCATGCCCATCTATAGTGTTTTGGAAAACTTCAATCCTAAAATTTCGTTTTGTGTACCAACATAATGAATTGTCGGCACTCGGACAGAGAAGTGCCATTTGGGTTGATAACAGATTCCCCCTAATGTGTGAGGTCAAAGGGAAGCAATGTCCGAAATACATTATAATCATTATCTTTGGAGAACTCAGAAGTCCAATGGAGCAGAGGTAGTACCTGAAACAAATACATAATAATGTCATATACAAAGTCATATCTAAGGATGCTATGTTCAATATAATCGAACACTAGCTCCTTTACAATATTTGAGTACATCATATAGTACGGGTACAAGACCACGTATATTACAAAGGTGGATTGAACCCACAATATACAATAATGATGAGTCTTCAAAGATCTGGAATCTGTGTAAGTAACCACAACATAATCTTGCGCAACTTAGTCCATGGATGTGAAACTAAGGTCTTCATAAACAATCCCAAAGAACCAGTACAATCCAATCCATGTGAATAGATGTTATTGAAGTCAAACATGGAGCGGATTCAATAGATTGTCAATCAATAGGTGATAATCGACAAGTGAAGCATAGGAATTCACCAATAATGAAAGTGAATCCTCAGGTACAATCGTCAAAAATCTAGGTCTTCGTCATTAGGAAGTGTTGATGTAGAACCATACTATGATAAGGAAGGAAATAGATCCTCCAATGGATCACAAGAGTGACTAGGAACTGGGTAAAGCAAGGGAGACACGAGCAGTAATAGATATGACAATGATGGAATTAGGATATAGATCAGACACGGGAATAATTCCTTGAATAGTGAGCACGACATAGAGATGAACCAAGGTAGATTTTAACTTTACAGATAGTACAACTAGACTTATCTGTCATGTAGGAGACATGATTAGATTCCCCAGGTAGAACTGGAAAGAGGAGGAATAAGAAACTTGAAGTAATAGCTGAACTAAAAGTGAACACTGAGACATGAGTATTGGAAAAAACAGAGAGTGCTATGTTCAAGGAGGACATGTTGCCACTAACTGAGAACCAAAAGAAAACTTATTCCTTACCTTCCTTGTTCAATTTTAACGAGTTTAGGAAATTCAACTCGAATCTCTCTTCATTTTATGACAAGCTTGAAGAGAAGAGGGAATAATGCTTGATAGTGTCACTAATTTGTGTATTTTATGAGCCCAAACTAATACATGCTCACTTGGTGTTTTCACATTTAGAGAGTCTGAAAACTCCAAAGAAGACTCCAGAGGGGTCCTTTTTCATCCAATTTAGTCTCCTGAGGCCAGAAAAGTATAAAACATACCATAGAAGAACTCTCTTAACTTCCGTAGAAGAAAAGGTGAACCTTTTTCATACTTAGTAATGGAGGTCCGAAAAAGGTTAAATTACCACCTACCCAATGCTCCTTCGAGATCAGCATATAGCTTGAGTTTTACGAGTGTGAAGGAAAGAAAGATCACTCGAAAAGATCCATTTGAGTACAAGAAATGGGGCTTACAACAATAAACTTGATGCTTTGTTCTTAGTGTTTAACGAGCATGACAAAGACACAAATTACACTCGAAATAATTTTCATGTTTAGGTCCAGAGCATGAAAAAAGAGGAACCTAAGCTCATACCTTGAGTTCCTTTTCCATAAATTTATTCCCTTAGGTCCGGAAAAGCGATAAACCTGTACCTAAGAATACTCTTCTCAATTCCAAATAAAAGAGAGTGATCCTTTCTTGTATTATTCCACATGGTTCGAGAAAGAGATAACCTACCACCAATGTGGATGCTGATTCACGTATTCTTAACCAGCTTGAACGGACAAGTTTACTCGGTAGTCAAGTCTGTTTGCAAGGAGTTAGACCTGGGCCTAAAGAAACTCCATAAGGGCAGGGAGTCCTATATATGGATAGCTTATAAAAAGAGACCAAAATGAGGCTCAATTTGGCATGAAAAATAGCTAAAAAGATTCTCGTGAACCAATGACAGCTGCAGTATGAGTATCAAAAGACAACAAATAGGTTCTAAATGAGGATACTCATAGGAGGAAGGTCCTATCCATAGAAGAACAATGGTAAAGAAAAGGAGCTAATGGTTAAAAATACCATAGTCCATGGTTAAAATGTTAATGCTAGGTTTAAAATGGAGTAGGTATAAATGTAGAATGCATGTGAAACAACAACAAAAAATCATATATGAGCAAAAACACCTTAAAAATGATGATATACCTATCACATGGAAAAGAAAATATGGTATTAATTTTATAAATTATGAACTATAGGGAAAAAACCCACTTGAAAAATAAATTTTCTATAAATAGTTCAAAACATAAATAAAAACTCACCATTAGGATTTTTAACCATAGAAGACAAGTTTATACCTCTACCTTCAATTGCTCGGTGTGGACAATCTGGTGGACCATTTCCAAATCTACAAGTGTCAGTTAAGACTACACTCCATGCTCTTTCTTTTAATCCAAGCAATTATTAGAATTGAGCCGGAATTTCATATTTTTAGGCACCTTAAAAAAACAACGTTGTGTATGCGGGTTTGCTATAGTAAAAGTCACATACATGCATTCTATATGTGGGTTTCCCAAAAGACAGTCACGTCATTACGTGACCTGCCTTAAAAGATAGTCGCGTACACTGCGTGAGGTGGAAAAAGAATAAGTAGGGTAAAAATTTCAAAATTTTAGATGAAACTAAGGTTTGAAATTTCTTGTTTATTAGGTTGAAAGATGGTGCTTGAGTGGAGGGAGCGTGAACATGAAGACATGGACCAAGAAGCTTTTCAAGATGCCCCCACAATGAATGTTTTGTGTTAAAGTGGGTTATTGAAGTTTTTCTATACTTCACCTATGCGGGCCAATGTCTGCCTCTTAGAGTTCTTGATAAATTATTGGGATCATGATTTGGGCATGTTTGACCTTCAAGGTGAGTCCTTGGAGATTAATTCTGAGGATGTCTATTTCATTGTTGGTGTATCACAATGGGGAGCTCCGATAAACTTGGAAGGCACCGACAGAGGCAGTGACCCTCTAAGTGTACAGAACTATATTGATATATACTACGCACCAGCCACACAAAAGAGGGGTAGCTGCATCCCTATTGTTCACATACGTGACCCTCCTTTACAGGTGTCAATGAGTACGATAGTGAGGGTTGCAGGGTCATCATCATTCCACCTTGCAAGTCGAAACTAGATGAGACTAGCAGTAGATTGTATGTAGGGAGCCCTATATGACTAGTGCTCAGGAGTGATCCCGATTATGAGAAAACAACTCTCTAACTGCAAAAGAGGCAGGAGGAAGAATTTTGGATATTCCAGCATACTATTAGCCTTCTTCTTTGAGAGATTGTCAAGATTGAGTCCTACAGTGCCACTACTAGTTCGTTCTCCTCATCATCCTAGGCTAAGCAGGTGGGGAGATATTTTCCTTTTCCAGGGAGGTGGTGGATCTGTATAGAGTGTTTATGATGATTACTTCTACTTTTGGTGGGAGCAACAGTTGCCAACTTTGGAGCAATTTCCATATGCTGGAATGGATTTTCATGGTGATGCTGATCTCATCTTACCTCCAGAAGGAGCATGGGGAGAGTTAGGTAGTTTTTATTTTCAAATTTTCAAATTTTTATGAATTTTAAATATAGAGATATATACATATGTATAAAAGTTCTAATCCTTTTAAAATGTCAAAATGTAGATATTGGACTAGTCTGCCGTAAAGGGCATCCACTCATGTATGTGTGTCCTGTCTTGGGAGAAGACCAGGGATTGATTAGGGTTCTTGAGGGGAAGCTAGCCAAGCTTACCCAAATATTACCCAACTTATAGACTGAGCACATCCCAGCCATCATGTAGGAGTTCATGGTTGGTGTACCACCTATCTAGATATGCCTTGTGAGGCGGGTAGGCAGAGCAGTATTGGTATACATAGATGCTATTGAGGCTACTGAAGCTAGAGTATAGGGTGGCTGGGGGGACCAAGGTGGTCCAGCTTAGATCTAGGGGCATTTGATGGACTATGATCCATATTTTGTATATTTTCTGCATATTATACAGTTATGACTGGATCTGAGGATCAGAGACTCAACCTATCTATATGGACAGATATTCACACACACACACACACCCACACACACACACACATATATATATTTTTCTATTTATTTGCAACTGTTTTTTATGTGTTTGTTGTATACTTTTATGGAAAATGTGTTAAATTCCAATCCAAGATGTAATTAGTGTATGCATCAGTTAATGAATTTTGATTCCTTGGAATATGATTGAATGTAATGAACTCGAAATTTCTTTCCAATAACCTAACTTGCATAAAATGACACAATAGAATAGGGTTCCACACCTAATAAGCCCGATTGAACTGGGAAACCACCAATTGAGAGTCCAGTCGAACTTCCAGCTAGGTGATACCACGTGACAAAGCATCCCATAAAAGCTCAATGACGTCCCTATATTCAGCCACATTATTGGAAGCAAGACCTAAGCAAGTGCCTCCTGAGGCAACTAACTATCCTGAGGGCGAATAAATGACCCATGCAACTGAAGCTAAATTACAAGTGTGGCAACTGGAACCATCAACGAAACCTACGAACTTCTCAGAAGAAATCTAAAACAACCAGCAGATGGTATAAAAAACACAAAATGACAAACTAGTGTACATAAAAATACATACAATAAAATACAAGAAAAAGTGCTAAGCCTAAGCATAGTACTTTTTCAGGTAGAGCCTATTTCTAGGCTCAACCAGCTTATTCCCATCGAAATCTATCAATTCATATGCACCTTTCTTTAACACTTTTGACATGATATAACATCCTAAACACATAGACCTAAACTTTCCTACCCCCAGGGGTTCTTTGTCTTGGTCCCAGAGCAAAACAAGTTCCCCCTTAGAGAAAATTCGACGGCTTGACCGATTTATCATATTGACTTTTGACCCTATTTTTATGAGCTTGGTTTGTTGTCAGTGCATCTCTATGCTATTCATCAGGGTGTTATAAATGTAATAGATGTTCTTCAAGCTCGGTCATATCAAGTAACACATGAATGGAAATTCTTAAAGACGAGATTTCTCATTTAATCGGGGTAACAGCTTCCACTCCATGGACGAGTTGGAAAGGTGAAAATCATGTAGCAGTTTTTACACTAGCCTGATATGCCCAAAGTGCAGGATATAGCATGATATGCTAGTTGCAATGGGCTGCATTAATTGTACGTTTGAGGATAGTATTCAAAGTTTTATTAACAGCCTCAACCTGACCATTTGCTTGAGGATAGAATGAAAATGAATGTTCTTGTGTAAATCCTAGCATAGTGGTCAGTTCAGCCATCATCCTATTCTGAAAATGATTGCCATGGTCAGTGACAATCACCTTAGGTATACCAAATCGTGCAATAATTTGATTGAACATGAAGAAAGCTATAGTTTCCCCATCAGCTTTAAAGGTGGGCATTTCCTCTACCCATTTTCTAAAATAGTCCACAGCAACAATGATATATTTGTTCCCCCCAGCCAAGGCTAGGTTGCAAGTCACATATTCAATCCCCCACTTCATGAAGGGGCCCACTGATATGATGGGAAATAACGGAGCGGGATGTGACCGCATTTTTCTAGCATAAATATGACAAGGATGATAGTTCTTAACTGCTTCCACACAATCTTTAAAGATTGTGGGCCAGAAATAATCGACACGTAATATCTTCTAGGCTGTTGCTAACCCAGATAAATGACCCCCACACACTCCACTATGGGTATCATTTAGGACAATCTCCACTTCCTCATGGGTAAGACATCGACACAAAATAGAATCTACTCCTCTACAGTATAAGGTATCTCCTATGATGAGGTAGTTCTTGGCATGTAGGCGTAGTTTACTTCGTTCTTCCCACGAGAAAGCTGCAGGATACTTCAAAGTCTAGAGATAGATAAGTATATCCTCATACCAGGGATCAAAGGTGGAAATCAAAAAGATGTGCTCATCTGGGAATGAGTCTTCTTCAATAGCTACATATTCATCTACCGAAAATTCTGCAATAAGCTCAGCAAAAACTAACGATTTTTTGGATTTGGTGGATTGAAAATCCAAGTCAAACTCTTGGAGAATGACTATCCATTTGTTGAATTTTCCTCCCACTATCTGTCAGGACAAAAAATATTGAAAAGGATTGACATCTTCCACTGTCGTTGTAGTCCTTAGTAAGATGTAGTGGCGTAACCTATGAACAGCATAAACAACTGCTAAGACCAACTTCTCGACATGGGAGTACCTCAGTTTAGGTCCGGATAAAGCATGACTAAGATAGTAAACAACATGTTCTTGAATATTATCATCCTCCTAGACTAGGACTACCCCTATGGTCGACTCAGACGTGGCCAGATACAATATAAAATCCCTAGAGTAATATGGTAGACACTATAATGGTGCTGACACCAAAGCTTTTTTCAATGCCTCGAATGCGAGTTGTGCAGATTCATCCGATACAAATGGGGTGTCATGTTTTAATAGGTGCATGAAACCCTTAGTAATCTTGGCATAGTTTACATTAAAATGTCGAAGGAAATTGGACTTTCCCTATAGGCTCTGAAGTTGCCTGATAGAATGAGGAGGAGGCATATTTACAATGGCCTCAACTTTTAATGGATCCATCTGAATGTGTTTGTTAGAGACAATGAATCTGAGCACTCTCCCTGACTCGACACAGAACACACACTTGTGAGGATTCAAGCGGATTTTATAGTATATGCATCGTTCAAATATCAAACATAGGTGATTTGGATGGCCAATCCTCTTATGAGAATGTGCAGGAAGATCATCAAGGTAGGGTTCGACAATGGCTTTAATATCACGAAAGGAAAAATTCATTGCCCGTGGAAAGGTTTTCCCATCATTTTTCAATCCAAAGGGAATTTTTTTGTACGTGAAAATACCCCAAGGACAAATGAAAGTAGTTTTATGTTGTTCTTCTGGTTTTATTTGAGTTTCATTATATCTGGAGAAACTATCGATAAATGAAAAGACTTCACTTCCCGCGCAAGCTAATTTGGTCTATAAATGGCGTGGGATAGTTGTCCTTAGGACATGATTTGTTTAAATCTCTAAAGTCAGTAGAGACACGTATGGTCCCTTGCTTCTTATCAATAGGAATAGGGTTGGATACCCATTCCGTCAAATCTATGGGATAAATAAAACTGACTTTCAACAGTTTTTCCACTTTAGCCTTCACTACCCCTGCTTTACGTGGGTTAACAGGTCTCAACTTTTTCCAAATAGATTTAGCATCAGTGTATGTTCGGATCTCATGATCGAATATATATGGATCAATTCCAGGAATCTCCTCATATGACCAAGAAAAAACTTCATGGAATTCCTTAAACAAGGCGGTATAAATGAAAATCTCCTCAGGAGAGCAGTTTGCATTGATATGTATATTTTCCACAATGTCAAGATTTACAGAGATGTTGATATGGATGGTAGAAGAAATATTTTCCATATTACCCTCAGCAAACACTCCTTCCCTTGATAATGGATTAATGGGCATATCAACATCGCCTGCCAGTCTCATATGAAACTCCTAATTCTCTATCGTGCTTAATTCTGGAAGAAAATAGGATCGATGGTGAATATTTTCGTAGATCTTATCTTGTCCACACATGGCTTCCAAAATGGATTCATCCGAAGGTAAAACCATATCTAAGCAATCTGTAGAATGAAAATATTTTTTTGCCCAAGCAGGAAGATAGAATTCTTCCAGTTCCTCTCAGACTAAGAGGGGGCCTGGAATGGGACCAACAATGGTTTGGGTGATAGCTTGATACGCTACTTCCACTATCAATAAGGGCACTTCAGGTTCATGGTGGGAAGGGGGAACCCAAGGATCAGTCCTATCAACAACCCTCGCTATGGACTTCCCCACACTAGTAGAACCTATATAATTAATCGAAACTGGAAGATCAAATGTACCCATCAATGATGCGTACATTCCATCTCCTAATATATCTGCAACAGGTTTGACCTGATCAACCAATGGTACAATGGACTCATTATATTCCATGCATCCTTTTTGAGTAAAATTGATTTGGTCAACAGTAACCAAATTCCCTTTGTGTGGAAACACTACGACCCGAAAGACGGTCAATGCAATAGCAGACATGGCATAAGTCCAGCTTCTTCCCAAGAGCAAATTATAGTCCAAAGGTGCATCAATCACCTCTACCTCAACAGACACCGCTTTCCCTGCCAGCTTAATTTCAAAAGCTGGTAGGATACCATGCGGATGGAATGACTTTCCATCGAAAGCAGTAAGCAGGGTGTTTGACGAGACGAGCTTTGGGGATCCAAGAGCTTTCCAATATGACAAGGACATAACACATGTAGAATCACCATCATCGACAACTTCCCTTCCAATGGTCTTTCCACCATGGATGAAATCTATCGATAAGGCTACATGGTAAGGTAGGAAAATTTTGACATTAGAAAAATGAAATTTTTCCATGAGACTCGATGAATCCATACTACCTAAGGCTTCTAAGAGTGCATCCCACTGGGAGAGACATCTCTGTAACACCTCTAAAGCCAACATTGCACAAAGTGTCTGGGATAAGTCTTCAACTACGGAGTAGTTTGATGTGGCCCTAGCATTAGGATTATGGAAAGTCTTCTTAAAGACACCCTTCAGTATCTTAGGCATAATTTCGGTAGGTTTCTCAATCGTGAGAGGGTTAGAAGTTTCACCTATGGTCTTACCCTTCTCCGAGGTCTCTTTTTCATAGTTCTTATTCCTGGTATGTAGTAAAGTTTGAGATAGAACCATGTTGATATAATTGGGGTCAAGGGAATTTGGTGTGCCCCTTGCTGTATTTGAAGCTAAAGCTGAATTCTTCCCTTGGGGAAATAGATCATTCAGGACATCCAGTTGTTGAGATTTTAACAACTTCTGAGCTTGTTCCATAAGGGGAAAATATGGGTGAGGCGATCTTCATGGCACAACTTACATGGGAATTTCACCTTCTTCTTTTCTTTCTTACCCCCATCAGCATTATTTATGGGTTTCTGCTTGTTTTGATTTCCCTCCCCTTTCTTTCCTCTCTTCTTTTTCCCACCGGGCTGTTGATTTCCCTTCTAATAGGTCTATGCAAAAGCATTTGCATTTTGGGGTGAGGGGGCAGCCTTTGCTGCCTCTACCATAAAATTTTTGATGGACAGCTGATGAAGATGTTTGGCCAAAGATTCTAGAGTCGGAGAATTCATGGAACCAACCATACCATCGGCATGGGGTCCAAGCTTAGGTTTCTCTGCATCGTGTTTTGGCCTCGGTGCCTGAGGGATAATATCATATAAGATCCCAGATTGAGAATAAATCAATTCAAGTTGTTGGGCCCTAAGGATAGCTTCTTCCTCATTCTTCACTCTTGAAATAGATACATCCTTAGATATATAAGGCAATAGGGATTTAAGAACCATTCTAGTAAGAACTCAGGAGGAATAGTGGCTTTAATAAGGCTCTTCTACCTCCTCCACTCTTGGATGTGGTCCAAGCTGTGGGTGGCCTTGTTCTGTCGAAAGGTAGACAACAAGTCTGTTTGGAAATCATATCAGATAGGAAGCTAGAAGTGACTAGTGAAAGCATTACCCAAGTCCCAAAAATAGCTAAACATAGCAGAAGGAAACTCAATGTACCATTTTGTTGTAGTAATCATCAAGGTTCTTTGGAACAACCTCAATCAAACTGAATCTTGATTTAGTGAGTTGAAATAGCACTGTAAATGAAAAGTGGTGGCATGAGCCCCAGGATCTTCACCATCTTTTCCTTCGAACTTTGGGATGTCCGAGGGAAACTTAGTAGGTACAAGTGGACAGGAGGGATCATGCCTCACCGGGTCATTCATCATTTTAGAAAAATCTGGAAAGTTTAACGTTGCCAGGAAAGGAAGCTTAATTCTAACTAGAGCATTAAAAGTACCAGTTTGGGGATTAGAGGGGCCTGCCCCCATATTCCCATATGTGAAGGCGGGGTTGCCCCCTGCTACCGGTTATGAAGTGGATGGGTTACTTTGAAAAGGGTTCCATCCATAGGCCACATGATTGTTCGTGTAAGGTGCACTATAAGAGGTTCTGGCTGGCCCAGTCGAAACTGGGGTTTGAATTACAGGAGCAAGTATCCCTCTACTAAAAAGAGAAAAGGGAGAGCTTGTGAATGGATCATAAACCGGGGTTTGGAAGCCTTGACCATAAGGGTTAGTGTTCCCAAATTGTACCCATACATAAGAGGGTGTAGGGCCTACATATGGAGTGGATGGGGGAATGTGCCCCCCATTCCAAGGAAATCCTTGGACAAAAGCCGAGGATCCTGTCAGACCACTCTGGGAAATGTGTGCGAAGGAGGTAGGTACAGTAGGTACACTAGGAATCCTAGTGACCATTCCACCAAAAGCACCTACTGGACTTGTGGAAGCCGGTGGCTGAACCACCCTGCTCACTGGATTTAAGGGTGTAGTAGGTATGTTTGTTCTAAGGGTACTAACAGGTGGAGGTAGCACCCCTTCAGCCAGAGCGACTGAGGTGAAGGTAAAAAAACTATCTCCTGCAGTAGATATTATCCTACCCACAGGGACACCAATCACGGGTGGATCAAAAAGATGAACTTGAACGATCATTGGATCATTTAAATCAGTTAGAGGTGTATTAAAATTCCTTGCAAACTCATCAGCCTGCAAGTCTTCTATCTCAACTGTTTTTAAATTAATATGGTTTTCCCTAAGTTCTGGTTCACCCGAAACTTTACTAACTCCTATTGGTTCAAATGAATCGCTCATGTCCAATCTCTGCCCTTCAGGGGGAGGTGGAGGTTCCAATGTGATAAGAGGAGGAAGGTTTTGCAACCTTTGTGACCTTCTAATAGGTTGGTCCTCCATGATTTTAAATTTAAACTTCCAAACCCTAAGGTTGGCTAAACACAAACAAATCACAAAACAATCACTACGAAAAATCCTAAAGTCTCAACAGTTAGAAAGGGTAAATGATATGCTTTCCCAAAGAAAGCTGAAAGACGGTTTCTTGGCATCCTTGAAGAGGCTCTTAGGCACAAGCAGAGGAATCACCCACCACCCTCCTACACTTTAAAAAATGGTTACCTTCCAAGCCCATCCAAGGTGAACAAGAAATAGTCTTCGAGTTTACTTGTGCATGAACCCTAGATGTCAAGAGACTAGAGGCTACCTTAACTATACCAACAGTCTGGGGGTACAGTCGCAAGCCTGATTCAGACACAAGGACAGGGTAGCTGAGCCCGAAACTCTGTCTAGGAAAGAATTCCCAGATGCATCAAAACCTTGGTTTACATTTTGACAAGGAATCAGAGGGTTATCTCCTTAGTCCAATGCCTCCACGCAGCCTCATGCTTGAATCCTATTTGAGAGGAGCTTCCCAGATACTATCAATAAAGAGAAGGATTTACCTATCAATTGGCCCACTATGTCTGAATTTAAATACTTATGGGAAGTTTACACTTCCTGTCCCACAAGTCTAGCCTAAGCTAGAAGGTGTATGGCCCTATAAAACAAAAAATACTAATAAATTTTAATTATAGCGTTCATTTTAAGGGATATTTTTTACTCAAAAGGCAAGTGGAGTGAAATACTATGATGTTATTGACTCGATAAGAAATGTAAAAATAACAAGTGTATAAATCAATTTCAAAGAAAAATGATCACTACTTAAAACAAGATTCTCTTTTCTCTTTTTTTTGTAAATATAAACTGATGAAAATGCAACTAATGAAGAGAAAACTAAGACTATATTTTGTAATTTTCGAGATTTTATTTAAAAACTGAAAACAAAACTACTATATGTTATTCCAATGCAAAAGTTTCTAATGTTTTCTTTTCACTTTTCAAATTGCTCAAAAACTACTATGCACCTAAATGCCCAATTCTTGACTATGCTTGAATAAATTAACTGTATAAAGTAAGCAAAATGAAGCAAAGCAGATTCATAAAACCAAAAATCAACCACCTAAGGAAGACTTGGAAAAACCTAGATTAGGCAGACACAATGAATGGAAATCACTAAAATCAAACAAAGGCAAGTGACAGACCAACCTTATTCGGAGATAGAAAAGGATAAAATGGTGTCTAGAGCCCTAATCATTGATTCAGACAACCAGCACTCGAACTTGTCACCCAATAGGAAAATACAGTTCAAGTTGTTAATAGAAAAGCAATCCAAGCAATAAAAAATCAAGGGCTTACTAGAAAGAACAAAGTATGGCTAATAGGGTCATCAAACTTACAATGCAATGTTAAAATTAAAGACCACTAAGCAAAACAAAATTCACAAAAGGACAAGGACAAGCAAAATCTAACCCAAAAATTTTGTGCTTAGGCTTGTAAACGATTGTGCACAAGGGCAACCCGTGTACTGTACATGACTATGCAATAGAGCAACCTGCATACACAGACCTCTGTATGCGTCTGTGTACAAGAGAAACCCACGTACAGGAGTAAAATTTTTCAACAAGAAGAAAAATGATAAAGGTATTCAAACACCACTGCAAGCATGAACCAAGACAAGACACCACACAATGAATCAAAGCAAAGACTAGGCACGGATCTACAGAGTTAACCCACAGCAGTCTGGGCTCCCCAGCAGAGTTTCCAGTTCTATTGTTTATGAATAAACACCCTTATAACCTAGGGTTTGGGGTTGCAAACATACTTCTAAAACTTGTAGACAATGAGCTTTAGTTATGTACATAATGGAAATGGGCATAAATGTTGGACTTACCCGATTACCGACGGTTGATCCAAGCTTTATCTTCTTCCGCTCTGCTTCTCTCCAATGCTTTCAGGGATGCACCTCCTTCACCTGCAAAGAGAAAATTCTCCAAGTACAATCTTATGCATGTATATATAATAGTTTAGATAAACAACATATATAGTGCTTAAGTAGATATATTCATCAAACTCTAACACATGAAAGAGACTCAACACAAATTTGGAAGAACAATTCTCTTTATTAACAATCAGTGAATGAGATAAGTGTACAAACCAATGCCTGAGACAAGAACTCCTTTGTAACCAAAGGACTCTGATTTCTGCTGCTCCAATAATTTTGAAGATATACCACTAGCATAACTTTGGTCTCCAAAATTCATTTATTAATGCCCTCCCCAAGGCCTCTTGTTATGGAGAGAAATTCCTATGGCTTGGGGTACCACAACAGACAAATTTGACTCCAGAAATCAATCTTTCCCAATATGCAATAGAAATAAAATGTCTAACACTAAAGGATCAGACATCGTACCTTATTCCGGATGGTTGAATTAGATCC
>LPNX010405422.1:101081-140892 GCA_001517045.1 Pseudotsuga menziesii | reverse complement strand
TATCTTTTAATATATGAACCATAGCATAGTATCTTTGTTGGACTTTTGTGATATATTTGGGCATCTTTATCAGTTTATGTCTATGATTTAGTTGTTGCTTTTAATCTGAATGTATTCCCTGCATGATCTTGAAGCTTACAACCAAAAACACATAAACAAAACCCTAAACCCTAGTTCGAATTGAGTTTTTCTCTTGAGATTGTGTTGCCTTGTTACCCTAGCCTTAGGAACAATTTCTGGCACAAACATCGCTGAAACGCAATGTCAGGGGAGCCAGCATAAAGCTCAATAAGGTAGGAAAAGCTCATGATAATGCATTCACAACTCGACATAGGGGGAGTCCGGAGGGAAATAGGCCAGCATAAGATCCAAGAGGAGTATGAAGCTCTTGCTCAAGGACATGGTGGGACTAAAAGGGACTCTCAGACCTAAGAGAGGACTCATAGCATGGGTACCAAATGCAAAGGGGAGCTAACTAGAACACCCATGTATAGGAAAGCTCTACCATTCACATAATATCACTTCTAATGGCAGCATGAAGGTTCCGCGATACCATGGAATGGGTTCGTACCTAAGGTTAAGATGGAACGGTCATAAGGCAATGCATAACTACAAGCGGATGTAATATCCTAACCTATATGCCAGTTCAGACATAATACCTGTGATAGGAACGAATGGGTCGAAACCTCGGAGAGAGTGTACAAAAAGTGGACCCTACATGACAACCATATTAGTCCAAAACAACCCAAAATAGTCAATAAAGAATCCACACTATAGGATATAGGGAGGAATGATCATGAAAACCGCACCCAAAGGAAATAGTGCGGTGAACGATGGGACATAAAAAGGAATGTAAAGTGTAGACCCAACGTTCATGCATACACTACCACCCCAGTGAGGGTGACCACTGGTGTAAAGACCGAGCGAAGGGAAAAAATCCTCCACAAATGGAGTAGAGGATGGAATATGACCATTCCCAAATCTATGAGCACGGTAAGGGGCTATGATGTCCCCAAGTCTGAAACCAGGGTCCATACTAGGACCATGACGGGTGATAGGATACCAGGCATGTCGAAAATAAAAGGACCCAAACTCAAGAGAGTATAAATACACTTAAGTAACCACGATCCCAAAGGCCAACTAGCGCACAAAGAGCACACTCCTAAGAAAATCTATAGCCAAAATACAAGCAAACCAAGGGAAGGATATGTGAACTCCCAAATGCAGCAAGTATGTCTCACCTAGGAGACGCTCGAAACTCCCATACACTACCAGCGGAGGTATGTAACCAATTATAGTGGCCCTCAGCTTCAACGCATAAAGCGACTATGTTTTCTGACCCCAATCTGGCGGGGACACCTGCAGAATAACCTCTACAAGTACCCCCTCGATATCCTAGGTAAGTTCACTAAGGTCACCTCAATATAATCAAAGCTCAGGCGGACAGTCGCAGGCGGGATTGACCGTATGGGCAGGGTAGCAAATCCCGAAACTCTCGAAAGAGCCCCTAGATATGAATACAATCTTGGAAATATCTCCGGTGCTACTCAGTTATGACTAGGGGTCATCCCAATCAATAACCGCTCACACTGCCTCGTGCTTAACTCCCGTTTGAGAGGAGGATCCTGAGAACGATGGTTATATCAAGGATTTCACACACTCACCTGGACAGACACCTAGATGTTGTTGTTTAGTGATCTTGGAGAATTGACTTACAATGAACTATTCCAAGATCCTAAAACCTAAGCTTGTTGGTACACCCTAGAAAAGAAAAGAGTGTAATTCATTTTAATTAGTGTTGATTTTAGTTGGCTGTAATTACTCAAAGGGAAATGGCCATGCAACTAGTGAAGTTATGACTCAGCAGTGAATTAAATATGCACACCATAACAAACAATGCTAAGTGCAATCTTTGTCAAATGAAAAATAGGGTATGCCACTACATGAGATGCATAAATATATATTCCTTTCCGAATGCTAATGCAATCCTTCCTATATGAAATCCTAAATACAACTCTCATCCATGCAATCCAATGCAATTACCTCCTCAAATCCATATCTAAGATGCAACAAATAGTGCAACTACTTTGTATTTTTCAAAATAAAAGAATGAAAAATGCAATAAAAGTCATCTAAAACTCTCAATCTCTACAGCAAGTATAAAAGACAAGACCAACAAGAAACCAAGACAAAAAGAGTAATGCACTAATGGAAAAACAAAAAGGAAAAATTACTAAAACTACTTTCAAAGAAAAATCAATGAAAGAGCGGTCTCTGGTCACAAAAGAAGCATCCAATAGACAACATCAGACCCAAGGAAGACCCAACCACACTCACAACCCACCCAGCAACTTCCCACAACATCAAAATCACCAAAAGGGAGGATGTACGCGACTGTATAAAGAACAGCTGCGTATGTACATGACTTTTGGCCAAAAATCCGCGTATGTACGCGACTTTTGTCCAAAAACCCGCATATACAGAGAAGGCAATGGTAAAAAGCAGGCCAAGGACAAACCAATAAAGGGGAGTGTCAATGGACAAACATACTATAAAATGCGACACATAAACAGGGAGAAATAAAGAGCAAGTCAATAATATCAAGCCCATTGTGCCTGCAAACCCCAAATAAAAACAAGGGACATCCCCAGCGGAGTCGCCAATTCTGCTACAGAGAGAAATTCCTATGGCTTGGGGTACCACAACAGACAGCTTTGACTCCATAAATCAATCTTTCCCAATATGCAATAGAAATAAAATGTCTAACACTAAAGGATCAAACCTCGTACCTTATTCCGAACGGTTGAAGTAGATCCTCGTTGAGCTTTCCAATCTTCATCTTGAATTGATATAATACTTCCTCAACAACAAGTAAACAATACAAGCATACTATATATCATGGTGTTAGATCTATTCTATCATATATAATCAATAATGTAAAAGCATTTGACATATTCCAATGGATACAATATTC
Source organism: Pseudotsuga menziesii (assembly GCA_001517045.1). Taxonomy (NCBI): domain Eukaryota; kingdom Viridiplantae; phylum Streptophyta; class Pinopsida; order Pinales; family Pinaceae; genus Pseudotsuga; species Pseudotsuga menziesii. The sequence continues at coordinate 137,918 of LPNX010405422.1, read as the reverse complement.
AATCAAATACACATCATTGGACAGGAAAAGATAGTTCTTATTAATATAAATCAGAGATTACAAGATAGATACAACCTCTGACGGCACATCTGCGAACCCGAGAAACTGAATCCCCCACTTGGGCCTCCACCACCTCAATCCTCCATCTCACGATAACAAGCTCACTAGAAAAAGGCAAGATTGGGAAGAACACAACAGTGCTCCAAAGGGACAAAGGGATGTAGACTCAAGCATAAATTCCGACAACAATGGACTATAGTTTCTTTGCTTTCAATCTCTCTATATGCCTTGAATGTACCAAGGGGTTCCTTATATAGCTTCACAAGGGATAATGAAGGGTCGAATCCGAGCAATCTCAAGGCATATGGAAGGCCAGGAGTCGAATGAGTTGGATCCATGTCAAGGAAAACTCCAAAAGGATTTGGACTATGTACACATCCCGATGTACACGGTTATAGGGGTCAAACCCGCATATGTATGCAGTTATCGGGTAAAAAACCGCGTATATCATTTTTTATATAGTTTTAGGGATGATCAAGGAAACATCAAAGGATAAAACATGGTCCATGGGGTCTAAAGAGTCTGCAGCGGGATAGGGGAAGGCCATACAAAGTGTGATTCACCTAGAGTGGTGAAATCCGCTATAACACCTCTATTTATACTTTGCAAAATAGAGCAGTTTCGAAGGTTGAGGAGGTTGAGACAGTTGAGATAGTTAATGATTAGGGCTCAACTAATATCCATTAATCGTGATTTATATTTTTTAATGTCGAATGGATGTGTACGTGACTATTGATACTGGCAACCCGTGTACCACACGTGAGTTTCTCTAAGGGAAACCCGTGTATAGATCTGTACACGGGTTGCAATGGGAATAGTCCTATATAGTACGCAAGTTGTCAACAAGGATAGTTGCGTATGTACACGATTTTCAATGAACATAGTTGCGTATGCCAATACACACTTAGAAAAATAATATAGCAAGCTAGTTGAAAGGTAAATGCATCTCATGTCATGCCCATCTATAGTGTTTTGGCAAACTTCAATCCTAAAATGTCCTTTTGTGTACCAACATAATGAATTGTCGGCACTTGGACGGAGAAGTGCCATTTGGGTTGATAGAAAAATTGAGATCTGATTCTGAGGATTTGATCTCAGATACCAATTATTTCTTTGCACGACATTCATCAGTGTTGTCCCAAGGTATTCTGTGGAACTCACACCACTTTTTGGTGTCCTTCTTTGTCTTTCCATTACCCTTCTTTGCTGGTGGCAATTGTTGGGTAAAATATCATCTTGATTAATTCATATAATATTTAATTATTGACCAAGGTTGGTAATATTATAGTTGACACAATGTATATCCAAAGGTAGAGAGGTTCCTAGGGTACCGTGCTAATATTTTAGTAAACAAAAGATAGAAATATCTTGCAAAATGAAAAACTGATTCAAACTCCTAAGAATTCAACTATCAATGTAATTGAACAGAGCACTAGACCAGAGTGGTATCAAGTTATACTACTCTACTCTATAAAAAATTACTAAAAGAGAAAGATATAGACAATGATATTCTACAACAATAAACTACTTTCTATAAGAAGATCTATTTTACTACTAAACAACTTTAGAGACTGACTGCACAAGGAAATATTTACAAAATTACAACAACTATATATGCTTCTAAAAAATATACATGCAACTAATGAATGCACATAATGGTTTAAACAAAACTATCTAGTTCCATTCTCCTTGGTTGTTCTGAGGATAAGGATTTACTGTGAGTGGAATAGGAGTAGGAGAAGTGTCAAAATTCCTTTCAAAGGAAGTGAAGAAACTAAACAAAATCAAATCTAACTTAACTTCTACAAATATTTGCAAACTAAGAAAAGTCCAATTGCAAGCGATAGTAAACATGTTGATTTATTTCATAAGCAAAATGACTCCTAACTGCAAAAGATGGAACAAGACTACAAGAAGTTAGACTTAACTTATAAACAAGTAGAAAACTTAGAAAAATATAATTTTAAATCCTATTCTATAGGTTTCTTTGGTAACCACATAATTGGAAGGGATAGATCCTACCGCTTATGATCAATTTATGAGGTACTAACATATTTCCCTAATATTGACATAACCCTAAGCTCTATATGAAAATAGGGATGAAATTAATCAAGTCAAAGATACAATTACAAAGAAATACAATAAACCAAAAGACAAGGCATAGTTCTAAACATAGGGTGAAAAGAGAAGAAAGAGAGATATAATGTAATAAATACTTTAGAGGGTCTAACATAAGGACTCAAGAATAAACATAATCATTATCTAACTACCACAATCAAAACATAATCATAAAGCTAAAGAAACAAGCTCAAAACATATTAAAAATGCCAAGGGATGAATGAAAGGCTAGAGAACAGACTGGAACATAGGTCTGGGTAACAGGAAGAATAGGTTGTTTGAATGACAATTTACACACAGAAAGCACTAAAATGTCAATAAATAGTTAATCTAAATTATTTTGGGGTCAGCTGATCCATGCACATGATAACAAAAATGTAAAGAACAGAAATTAAACCCATCTAATGATTAAATTCAATCTATAAAATAACTTAAACTCAATTCATAATTAAAATACATCATTATCTATTGCATTATCAAACAAACTAAAATATAACTAAATGAATTCATAACAGAATGGAAAGGAATAGAATTGAACCTACTGTAATTGGTTCCTACAATATCAAAGTAGTCTATTCTATCAACATAAAACCAAGTAGTAAACTAGAAAGACTTTGAAAAGGAAATTGAAAGCAAATTTGTGTGCAACTAGTTTATTAACTCACAAAAGGAAACTAGATTATCAGCATAATATCAAAGTGTAATCTATGCTACGTGAAACAAAGAACATGAACAATTTCAGTAACTAAATTGCATAAAAAAATTACAAATAAAACTATGGTAATTGCAAAAGGGGAATAATGAAAATACAAAGGAATAGAAATATCAGGTTGATGAGGGGCCCTCCCAACAATCAGAGTGATGACTTGATAAATGCTACTAAGACATGATCATGCACATCATAAGCAGAACTTCCATTAAATTGAAGAACAGTACTACATAGTTTCTGGAACCGACTGATTACATGTATAAAATGGCTTACTAACAAACTCCTTTCACATAGAAGCGTTTATATATATATATAGCATTTTACAAATGGCAAGGAAGTCAAACCTTTTAGTGGTCGACTTATCTTAATATAAGTAAACCATTATGACAGATAACTAAATGAATAACCAATACATAGCATTTTCATAGAAGGATTTGAGTGAAATTATCCATCATCTCATTCCTATGTCACATGGGGGATTCCTTGATCAACGAATTGATAGGATCTCCTGCTCCATCATCTCTCTTTTATTCATCCATGGGAAGCCATTTGGGATAGCGAGAGTGGTCTTCCCCAAGTGCAACTAGTTTGATACCCAACTCTCTGTACCCTAACCTCGTCGACAGCATGTACTAAGAAACAATCAAAGAGAAGATTTCTCTAATACCACATATTCATATTTATGTGATAACGAAATGAAAGAACATATATAGAATCATAAACACATACATATTGCAATGAGAATGGATATATAGTAAACACATATTCTATTAAATGGAAGAAATAGAACACATTGTACTTACAACATCTAGAATGGTGGTAGCTATTTATGAGAAGAGATGTGGCTGCTATGGTCATCTATGCCAATATGAATACAAAATGAGGCCATAGGGTCCGATTTATAATAAGCATGAGGGAGAGAAACCTAAAGGTCCAAAATATAACCCTAGAAGATGATTTGTCTTAAATTTTGTAGACCCAAGGTGGTTAGTTGAACAATAAAGTTCTCGGGGTCATAAATTTTGCATATGATCTACGATTTGGGCACTATATATCCCATTGGAAATGTTTATCTAAGATTTACATATTCTGATTGGGGTTAAATGAATGTCATTGGCAACCGTTTTTCCTCATGAATCACCAAAAAGTGTCGTTTAGGGCTTCAAAACGAGCTCAAAATTTTGGGACCCAAAAAACCATAGAGAACTAATAGGTTGGTGGCCACTGATCTCAATCTGGATAAATCCTCCCCACTTAGGAATTAATGGTCTCCATTGCATCAAATCCTGTATCATATCTCAAACTGTGTGGTGAGATGATGTCTTGGTTCGAAATTTGTTGAAGTGAAGAGGTTTCCTTCCTTTGACATCTTCAGATGGTTGTAATTGTTGTTGATGGATATGCTGTAGTTGTTGAACAATTATGGTTTCTATGTTATCCTTTGTTTGAACTTTTCTGGATGATTTCTTTATGGACAAGCACCTTAAATGCACTTCCTTGCACTATATAGGTGGTCGAATGGATGAGGGAACACTAACTTTGTGTTCTTCTTATTTCTTCTAAGCATAGAGACCTTGTTCAGAGGGCATGGATATATCTATGACATGACATTTATTATGCACCCCAGCTTAAAAAGAGTAGAAATAGACAATAAGAGAGTAAGCCACACCTTAACAATGAAGAATAGAGATAAATATCAATCCTTTTCGAGGGAGGAACCCTATTACACAATGTACTGAGTACACAATACAATATAAGATATAGTGATGACTAAAATGAGAATATATCCTTCCTATATATAGGCGACAAAGGTGCACATTAACAACTAATAAACCCACTAAATATCCAAGCCGACATAAATAATATATAATGCACCACAATATAGGGGGTAATGCACCACACTATATGGGGTAATGTGACATCATTAAGGGCTTAACATGACCCTCCCCTTCAAAAGGAATTCTCCTCAACTTTGAAGTATTTTTGGACATTGTTGTATAAAGGACTAGTATTCCCAAGTTGAATATTCCTCGGGTAAGTTCTTCCATTTCATGATATACTATGGAATTGATTGATTTCAAAGACGTCTAGTTCTTATTTCAGTGATTTCTTCAGGCTCCAAGATGATTTTTCCTTCCTCATCAAGTTCTGAAAATATCATTTGAATTGGTAGTTTGTTACCAATTGCTTTCTTTAAACAGGAAACATGGAAAACTAGATGGACTCCTGAAGATGTAGGTAGTTCCAATTTGCAGGACATAGTACCAATATTTTTTAACGCCTTGTAGGGTCCGTAGTATTTAGATGATAATTTATTATCCTTTTTGTTGTTCTTCAGGGACTTTTGTTTGTATGGTTGTAGTCTTAAAAACACCCAATCCCCCACATTAAAGATTTGTTCACCGCAGTGTTGATATGCTTGATGTTTTTTTTTTTTTTCCAGATCCAGGTTGGACTTTAAGAGTTGAAGAACTTGTTGTTGATGCTTCATGTGGTATTATAGCACTTGAACGTTAGAGGAGTCTCTTAGTGAAGATGTTATGGATTGTTGATGATATCCATAAAGTTCCATAAATGGGGTCATTTTTGTTGAGATATGGAAGGAAGTGTTATACCACCATTCTGCTAAGGGTAACTACTTGACCCATTATGTTTGTTTATCAGCTACAAAACATCAAAGATACTCTTCCAAACATTTTTTTACGATGTATATTTTTCCATCATATTGAGGATGATAAGATGAGCTATGATCCAGCTGAGTACCCGATCAATAAAATAATTCAGTCTAAAAATTTCTAGTGAAAATTAGGTCCTTGACACTTACTATAATATTTGGAGTGCCATGTAGTTTTGGAATATCTCCATAAAAGAGTTGGTGACCGTGCTTGCTTTGAAGGGGTGAGATAATGCAAAAAAGTGTGCATATTTAGTATGTCTATCAACAAACACAATGATGGCACTATTTCCTTCATAATTTGGTAAACATGTGATAAAATCCATTGAGACCTATTTACACATTTGGATTGGAACGGAAAGTGGTTGTAGGAGACCGAGAGTCTTAACTGTTTCCACTTTATTTTGTTGGCAAACCAAAAATTCTGTCACAAATTTTTGAACATCAGTTTAAGACCATCCCCCAAAATGTTTCTTTACCATGTGATAGTTTTTTAATAAACCTGGGTTCCCTCTTATTGGTGAGGAGTGGAATTCAAAAATTACCTTTTTCTTGATATGGGAACACTTACCAATATATAAGTGATCCTTTTACCATAAAAAATCATGTTTCCACCTAAATGTATTAGAGGAACTAGGATCCTACTGCAACATTGGAATGAATGTCCATATTTCTTCATCATTTTTCCATTCATCTATTGCTTTGGCTATCCATTCTGGTTGGATGATCAAGATAGCATAAAGTAATGCTTCATCATCCTCATCTTTCCTGGAGAGTGCATCTACGTCAACATTTTGCTTCCCCTTTTTTAATATTATTTCAATTTCATATCCCAACATATTTTTCACCCATTTTTGTTCTTCTTGTAGAGATATCCTTTCCTCCAAGAAATATTTAAGGCTATCATGATCAATTTTAACCTTGAAATGTCTCCATATGAGGTAGGGGCACCACTGATTCAAGGCATGCAATATTGCCAACATTTCCTTGTCATATATGGATTCTTTAAGTTCTTTCCCTTTATTAGATCAATTGTGAAGGAAATAGGGTTTCCTTCTTGCATTAGTACAACTTCAATTCCATTTTATAAAGCATCACATTCCATAATAAAGGTTTTGTGAAGTCTGGTGTCACAAAATCATGAGATTTACACATGGCCTCTTTGAGTTGTTGAAAATCTTGAGTTTCCTATGGAGTCTAAGAAAATGCATCTCTTTTGAGTAATGCTATTAGAGGAGTTTTTATTCTTCCATAGTTCCAAACAAACTTGCTGTAGTACCTTATCAGACCTAAGAATCCTTAAATATTATTCATGGTTTTGGGAATCGGCCAGTCCATCATGGATTTAGTTTTTTTAGGGTCTACCTTGACACCTTCATCAGATACAATATGACCAAAATAATCTACCTCCTTTATCCCAAAGAAACATTTTGAGGGTTTTGTATACATTTCTTGATCCTTTAGTAGTTGTAGTACCCTATCAACATGTTGAACACATTCTTCCTAAGACTTAATATATATTAGTATATCATCAAAGAATGCTGACACAAATTTGATAAGGAAAGGATTAAAAATAGAATTCATCAAGCCTTTAAATGTAGAAGGCACATTTCTGAGACCAAATGGCATGACCAAAAATTCATATTGACCTTCATGAGTTCTAAATGTTCTTTTGTAGATTCCATCATTATTCATTTGAATCCGATGATACCCAGAATGAAGATCCTACATTTTTAAGGCAACTGCTCCATGAAATTCACCTAACAATACATCAATGACGAGAATGGGAAACTTATATTTAATGGTGATGTTGTTGATCTCTCTATAATCAGGACACATATGCCATGATCCATCTGTCTTGGGTACCATTACCATTGGTGCAAAGTTAGAATTTTGGCTAGGCATAATTATGCCATCCTCTAACATTTCAACAACCATATGGGATATCAGTTAGATCCGATGTTAGGAGTAACGCTTCCTAGAATTAGGTGGATAGTATGATCAAAGTATATAATAGGTGGAATACATTTTTTAATATCTTCATATACCTTGGAATTCTTAATAATGACAGTTTGGAGATCTAGGGAGATATGGAACTTTGAGGTTTGAACATCTAATGAGCATAATTCTGCAACTACACCTTGATGTCCCCCTTTTAATCAAATTTTCATACCATTAGAGCTTATCACCTTGCTTGGTTTTCCCATGATACCATTTAACTCATATTCTTTTCCTTTCCATGAAAATTTCATGAAAATTTTTTGAATATTAAAATCCACTGTTCCCAATGATTGTAACCATTGGACACCTAACACAACATCAACACCACCCATTGGGAGATCAATCATTGGACTATTCAATACATATCCCCCCATAGACATATTGATATTATGGCATTTCCATGAGCAATCTATAGTTCCTCCATCTGCAATCATTACTTGAAACTTTGGTGCTAGATATACAAAGCAATTAAGAAATTTGGCTAATTAAACGTGAATGAAATTATGAGTACTACCTGAGTCAATGAGCACTATTGCCTTCTTCTTTTTTAGGTATATTTCGATCTTGAGAGTTTGATGAGTTTTAATTCTTGAGATGCTTCCTCTTCTTTTTGATGTATCGTTCGATCTTGAGATTTTGAGGAGTGCTAATTCTGTAGATTCTTCCTCTTCTTTCGGTTCCTCCTCTTCACAATCTATGTAGAATAATTTATTCTCATTGCACTTATTTCCCTTACTATACTTGTTGGCACAATTAAAGCATAATCCTTTTTCTCTTATTTCATCTAGTTGTTGGGGTGTTAAGTTTTCTGTTGGTTTAGAAGAAGGAACATTATTTTGTTTATATGTGTTGGAGAAGCCCTTTCTAGTAGTTATTGCCATATTTTTACTTTCAACAATCATTTCCATCATGAAATACTTCTCTAGGGATGATGGTTCAAGGAGACACACTTCATCTTGAATGTTATATTTCAAGGTTCACATAAATATATATAACAAATTATCTTCTGAAATATTCTTCACTCTAAGACTTAGCTGTTGAAATTGCTTGATGTGCTCTGTAACTATAACTTTTTCTTGAGATTTACCAAATGTATAAAGAAAGTGTTTCTATTTATATCCCCATAATGTGAAATCAATTATTATGTGAATATATACCAAGATAAAATATAGTCCATTTTACAGTTACAAATCTGTTGGTACCATACAAATTGATCAGGTTCTAAATATAAGGATCCAATACTTACCTTTTGCAAAGTGGGAACGTGGTGTAGATCAAATAATTGCTCCATTTGGAAAATCCATGTCATTGGATCCTTGCCATCAAAATTTCTCATGTTAATATTGGGGATAAATTATTTCCTTGGACCTGAATTGAACCCATGATATTGTAGTGAATCATCAACTTTTGAGGACTCCATCTTCCTATTCTCCAATTCTTTTTCAATTTTCTCTAGATGTGACTAGAATAAGTCCTCTTTTTACTCCGTATCCTCTTCTTGAGTAGATACATGAGGAATGAAGATATGTTTTATATACTTCATCAAATACTTCAAGTCTTCAATATATTCTTTTCTAGACATCCCTTTGAGATCCTCTTTACTAGCCATCCTTTTGAGATACTCTTTACTAGCCATCTTATTTTCCAATTTAACTAAGTCATATATTTTCACATTTCCTTTAAGCATATCTTCCAACTTGGACACTCTAAAAGATATGTCTTCCATTTCATCGTATGTCATGGATGAATCCCTTGGGTGTTTTAGTGAGTGTGATTCTTCCACTTCCATTTGGTATCATTTTGAAAAATAAATATATATCACACCCTAGGGTTTACCACAAATAGATCCTTCCACTCAAATATATTGAAATCCAAAAGGATGTACCTTTTTCAAACCCTCATTAGAAGACTGTTTTAGGGCCTAATTGTAACTTAGGTAATATTTGAATTTAGACTCCTATGGGTATAAAAATTCATCCTATGGTACCCTGATGTTTCCTATTTTCAGTGATGCAAGTCTAACCTAATTTGGATGTGCCAAAAGAACATTATTGTAAAGATCCAAAATATTCTTATTTTTTTCCTATCCAAAATAAAAAACTTGTGCAGTATTCCATGTGTCTAATATGTTGTTTCTATATATCAAACATCTACCACATATACCCTGGTCCATCTTCTTTCATATGCCACTAGTCTCACTAAATTTGGATCTAGGGTGCCTCAGATATGATCTTTTTACCTAGAACACTGGTTTTATACTAGGTTTTGGACTAATAAAAACCCTTGGATTCCTCTGCAATTATATCCGAAATTGTAATGGATCAGGATCTAAATTTTTGGATGGAGATATTTTGGCCTATTTTAGAAGTTGGTTTTTAACTTTGATCTATAAATCATTTGAGAAAACAATTTGTAGTGACGATTACAATATTACTCATTTTGCAGAATCCAGTCCCAAGGAAAGAGCTCTGATACCAAATGTTATGCAACCAAGTCCTATAAATAAAATCAAAAGGGTAGAAATAGATAATAAGAGAGTAATCCACACCTTAACAATGAATAATGGAGATACATATCAATCCTCTTCAAGGTAGGAACCTCCTTACACAATGTATTGAGTACACAGGACAAGACAAGATACAATGATGACTAAAATAAGAATATATCCTTCCTTTATATAGGAGACAAAGTGTACAATAAAAACTAATGAACCCACTAAAAGATCCAAGACAACATAAATAATATATAATGCACCAAAATATAGGGGGTAATGTGCCATCATTAAGGGCTTAACAATGTTCTCCTTCAGAGACAATTGTGAAGAGAGATAATTTCCTAGTGTGGGAGATTATCTTCCTACCCCGCAAGATTGTGGTCGGTGTAAGTGTCTCTGGCATCCAACATATTTTTCCTCCCAAAGTGATAATGAAACTACAATGAAGTGATACATATCCATCATGATGCTTCCACATATATGGTTGTCCTAAAATAACATCACATACTTCAAGTGGGGCTACATCAAATAGTACCTCATCTTTGAAAGGCTTGACTCCATGTGGTAGGAAACATTGTTGAGTAACACAAATACCTCATCCTTATCTTACCCAACCAATGTTTTATGCTTGTGGGTGTGGTGTTTTGGGAAGCTCCAATCTCTTGATTACTTCTCCTAAGAACGGGTTCTTTTGGCTACTACGGTCAACAAGAAAATGTAGTGGGATTCCCTTCACCCACATATGTGATTGGAAGAGGAACTCCTTTTCCTATGACTATTCATGATCCTATGGTTGAATCTATGTGGTAGAAACAACGACATTAGGTTTTGCATCAAAAACCCACTTCCCCTAGTTCATGATTGTGCAATTGGGTTCTAAATCGGAATCAAGATCTTATTCTGACGAATTGGTCTTGGCCAGCAATGACTGCTTTGAGAGACATTCATCATTGTTGTGCTAGGGTATTTTGTGGAACTCGCACCACTTCTGGATGTCCTTATTTGTCTTTCCATTACCATTCTTTGGTAGTTGTAGGGATTGGTTGTCCTTTCCTTCTCTTGTGTTATGTGGGACAGGGTTTCCTTTCCTTTCTTCTACAGTGGATTCGCTGGTCCAAAGTATCACTTGTTATTTTGCCAAAATTTATCCTCGATTTTGACATCAAAGTGAAGATATGTCTGGGAATTTTATCTTGGTTCAGATGTACCGATGTAGTACACTTTGATATTCCAGTATTAGGTTCTACTTGGAGTCCTTGATACCCATATTTTTACACAAGGTAGGAAAGTTATTGGTGTACTACGACACCATTTGGTCCCTCTCTTAATGCATAATGGTTCGTTTTGTGTACTGGTAATCATAGTTTCACACTTGGTAATACTATTCTTTAACGACATCTATGAAAGAGGACCAATTTGGATTTTTCTCAAACATTCAAGACTCATCTAATGAGTTTCTCCCAATAAATTTCCCACCAATTTTTGGCATGGGGGACGGTCTTGATGAGCGCAAAGTGATCTTTTCCTCGTTGAAAAAATTGTGGACATAAAAGTACCATTACAGAACATTCAACCACTTATATAGGGAATTAGCATCAATCTGGCTTTCAAATAATGGAATATCAAAGTTAACTTGTAGATTGAATGGGGTTGCATATCTGAAATGGCTTATCATTGAAGGTGCATTCATCACTGTTGACATTCGTAGAAGGATCTCAACAAAACTATCCATCATCTCGTTCCTCTTTCACATGAGTCCTTCTTTAAGAAACTATTTGATAGGATCTCCTACTCCATTGTCTCTCTTTTATTCCACCATGGGATTTCTCTTGGGGCGGTGAGAGTGGTCTTCCCTAAGTGAAACTAGTGTGAGACCCAACTTTCTGTACCCTGAACTCATTGTGGACATGCATTGAGAAACAATCGAAGAACATATTTCTCTGATACCAATGATATAGATTTATGTGAGAACAAAATGAAATAATAGATATATAATCATAAACATAGACATATTGCAATGAGAATGGATATATAATAAACATATTCTATTAAATGGAGGAAATAGAACATACTGTAAATAAAACAACTAGAATGGTGGTATCTATCTCATAGAAGAAATGTGGCTGATACACTCATCTATGTCAAGATTAAGACAAAATGAGGATAAAGGGACCTATTTATAATAAGCATGAGGGAGATAACCTTAAAGGTCAGAAACATGACCCTAGAAGATGAATCGTCATAAAGTTTGTGGCCCCAAGGTGGTTAGTTTAACAATTGTAGCACCCTGATTTTGAGCCCGTGGTATTAAATTGCATATGATTTAAATATTGTATTAAATCATGGTGTGGAGCCCAAGACAAAGACCCCACCATGGATTTAGTGTCTTATGTATCGACGATTAAAATCGATGCTGATGGTTTATGTGCTACCTAGGCACAATGTGTTTGAGACACCATGTAAATGCTACGTTAATAAAATACCATGACTAGCTATGCGTTGCAACGTTAAAGAGATGGGAGCATGGTTTCACAAGGAATGGGGAGGGGAATTATTCAAACCTTTGATCCTATGGGAAAAAGGCCAAATGTCAAAGGGAAAACCCATCAAGTAGTCAACCACCCTTTTTATCTTTTATGCCCAATCATCTAAAATTGGTGAAGGAAGTTATTTCCTTGGGATGGGAAAGGTATGGAGGTCAAATTTGAATTTGGGGAGTTACCCATTTTTGGGAAAACATTTCTTTGGCTTCTTGGGAAATTGAATGCTAGGAAGTTCCTTCCCAATCCATTATTCACCCATGCGTTGGCTTCCTCATGCAGCTGGAGATAGTTGGGGCATTCTCCTTCACGTTTTTTGTTTTTTTCTTCATTTTTTCCCATGGATGGGAATTCGATTTGGGAAATGCTCAGTGGCTGCGATCCTCCCTAGGAATTTTTGTTGTGTTTTTCCTCATTGTTGTATCTGGGAAATCCCATTTTTGTTTTGTTCAGTGAATGTGCAGTAGTGATTCACATTTTGGGAGTTTCAAAGGGTCATTTTTGGTCTTCCTCATACAACTGAGCTTGCTGGGAGTTTTCTCCATGATTTCTTAATGTTTCCCTCAATGTTCCATGCCCATAGATTCATTTTTGTGTTTCTCAGTTGTTAGGGATCCAATATCACCTATTTTGGGTGTGAATGATGGTTGTTTTTGCTTCGGCAATGCTCAGAGATGTTTTCTAAGATCATATTTTGAGTTGGGGGTTTTGTGGTGGCTGAATTGCCACCATAATGCTCAAGAATGTTTCCTAAAAGTGTATTTTCTCTTCCAGAGTGTTGTTCCCCTCAACCATTTAGCTTTGGTTTCCCATAAACATTTTGCTCATACCCAGTAGTTGTGTCTGGATATGTTTGATTAATTGGTTGACTGTGTGTTGATGTAAAGTGTTTTCTTGGCTGAGTAATTCCAAGAGACCTGTCTATTAAAGGGTATGACAAAGTTTGGGTGTGATTATTGGCTTGGCTAAGTAAGTTCAAGGAACCCTTATGTTATTTCCTTGTTTCCCTAGTAGCTTGATAAACCCAAATGTGTTTTTGGCTTGGCTATGTTTTGATATGTATTTGGATATGCGTATGAGCTAGTTGTTGCTTAGTTCCTTGTCGAATCATGCCCAGCTCAGGGGTGGCAGTGGTGTTGAGAGATTAATGAGCACACTAGCCTATGGTTGGGTGGAATGTTGCAACAACGTAGCTAGTTGTGGGACAACGCAATTACAATATAAGTCTTTACTTTTATTCTTGTGCTTAATTTCTACACACTATTTGTTTTATGAATTAATATGAGCATGTTCAATGTTTGAATGTTTGAGTGAATGAGTTTTGCTTTCACTGTAGCTCGGGTGGCTGGGAGATTTGGTTATTGCACTCCCAACCCGGGTACGAATCTCATTGGGGACATTTTCTCCTTGGGATCCCTTGTATGTAATGAAATATTAGGTTGGCGAGCCGTTTATCATGATTAACCATGGTGTAAAATTGGGCTTCCATAGTGAGCCACTTTAAAAAAACTTCACAAAAACTGGAAAATCCCATAAGTTATACACAAATTTACCTAAAAAAAATAGTTTGTACTTATAAGTCTACTAGACCCAAAACAACCCTCTAAGTCCAACCAAATAACCCTTAAAAAAGCTATCTCTATTTAACCAAGCTATACAAAATATGCTCAACATGAGGCAAAGTAACAAAAAAAAGAGAAGACCTAAGATCAAAACCCATGCAGACCAAACATGTGCCTCAGGAAAACCCCGCAGGATCTGATGTTGCGCCACTACACTTCCCCATAGGAGAAACCAAAGATTGAATCCAAAGATCCAACTTGATCACATTCATCTTTTCATTTATCCTATTAGTCTCAGCATGATTCTCTTTCCATCATTGACTCGATACATCATCACCCTCTTCCATTTGCATAAGCTCCCATAATATGTGGCCCATCAGGTTCTTCATAACTGAAAAATAGTACTACATTCAGCTAGTAAAGGTCGTGATGAGAAACATTATTGCTTCGGTCCATGACCTAGTCCTCAATATCTCTAATCTCATTTCATAAGATGTCCTCATCTAATTTCTCCCAAAGGATTGACTTAATTTAGTCTAGGATTCCTTGAACCTCCGTCGAGAGACCCAACTAAAAATACTTTGCCTCCCACACAACTCTCTTCTGTGCCCGTGTAATGTTTTGACCGACTCCTGGTGGAGAGCTAAAACTAATTATAAATTAGAACTCTATTTATAATTATGTTTTTAACTTACAACTTTGGGGTTAAACCCTAGGACATGGGGGCTTCACTTGTTGACCAATATCCTATCACGTTAGTTCATATTGTGGGTTTTAAAATTATCAAAAATTGAACCAATATATTGCAGGTATTGGGGGGATGAGGGGTTTAAGGTGGGGGTAGGTAGGGTGGTTTATAAGGATTGAGGTATAAAAGGGGGTGGGGAGTAGGTTTTAAGTATTAGGAGGGGGTTTCAACAAAAAATGCTTGGATCA
The DNA here is from genome assembly GCA_001517045.1 of Pseudotsuga menziesii. Classification (NCBI taxonomy): domain Eukaryota; kingdom Viridiplantae; phylum Streptophyta; class Pinopsida; order Pinales; family Pinaceae; genus Pseudotsuga; species Pseudotsuga menziesii. Next base: position 122,824 of record LPNX010405422.1, on the reverse strand, counting down.
ATATCTCTGGAATTTAAGGGTATCCTTTAATATCCGACAATCGCACGTGCTATGTGAGAGGTTCACTAAGTGAGGTCCCTGTGCCCTAGGATCCTAAGTCTCCTTCCTTTGGTTGCCCAGATTATTACATGACGTAAACTTGTTTTACACATGATGTTCATAGTATTGGTAAAGTCAATTGTTTATCCTAGACAACAAGTGTTTATAATATATTTTGCTCCATTTGTAAACTTTTATTTGGTTTAACGAGGAAGGATTAACCCTGCAAGTTTCGACCCTTTGATCAATATATGTTTGTAAAAATGTGGACTCATGTAATATGATTTCAAAAGTATATTACTATATAGAAAATTGAAGGTCCTTGACCACAACTTGTAAATTCATTTTTGGTAACATTTATACCAAGCAAAGTCTTAGGGTGTATACTTTTACTGAGATTAAATGGTATAACATTCAAATGGCCTAATGCAGTTTTTATTTATACTATTACTTGTTCTTTTATGATTGTACTATGGAAGCTCCAAACTTTGAAGGCACGAGCTCAATGCTAGACTTATAATTAGTATTGCTTTAATACTTAGTTCCTAGATGAGTTCAAAAGTAGAAAGGGTGAATCCCTAAGATGTTTATTGATGCATAGTTTTTGGTGAAAATTTTACGTATCGATAAGTAGAGGAATGACATGGTTTCCATGCTAAATCTTCTTTAGATGCTGGAATGTGTTGATAGATGTAAATAAGCATGTCCTCGTTGGTTGAGCTATGCTTATTCTGTACAAGTTTGTGAATTCAAATGTTATTCTAGTAATTACCTTATCTAGTTAAGTTTATATTCCTTTAATACTAGTTAATGCAAAATGGTTTAAGGGTTTACTTTAGGGATTCACAACTGAATCTTCTTCTATTATGCATCTACCCAAGAGTTTACTCCCTAGGGCTTAGATCTCATGATATTCAAAAATAAATCTTAGACTAATCAATGTATATCAGTTACTACATTTATCAATAATCTAAATATTTTCCATAGTATATACGTAGAAAATTTGAGTAGTAAAATTTAATAAAAGTGAACAAATTGAAAACAACAAACTTGCTTTGTCAAGAATTAAAAATGTACTTAAAGAACAGTAAATATAAATTTAATCATAATCCTGATTATGATCCTTGTTTTCTTTTTTGTTTTATCATAAGAGATCAAATGGAAAACTCCATTGAAGAAAAAGGATTTAAATTAAGAAATTAGATAAATTTATCTATCTTTCTTTGATTCATAATTACTTTTAAGCATACTTCACTTGTACAAGAAACCCAAAATAAAATTTAAGAATTAAAATGAGAAACATAGATAAATTAATTAGGATAGAAAACTTATCACTCTTAGTGATTCCAATTGAATTAGGAACTTCCACATTCTTCCCAACCTTTCATTTATAAGCAATTTGTATCTTCAACTCAGCAAATCATCCCTAATCCAAACCAAAGACACTTTATAATTTACTAGATGCGCACAAAGGCGACCAAAGACACCAACTAGCAATCCTAGAAATTTGTTTGAATGGTTGGTCTTGTACCTTGTTATTCTCCATATACATTCAATTTGTTGAAACAATTGTTAATCCATCTCCATATTTGATGCCTTGAAAGTGGCATTTTTGCGAATGTGCCTCACCCATAGACATTTGAATCGAGGGCCTAAAAATTTTAAGCAATTCCATCATGTTCTTGTATTATCAAGAACCTGTGATAAATTACACATGAGCCTTCACTCAGTGAAACCATGTCATAGCGCATTCGTTTATGGGATATTAAAGAATACCTCTAATTTCACTAGATGTTGATAATTATTTACAAAAATCATTTTGTTGAGCCCCCTCCCAATACACATTTCCAATTAAAATACCTAGAATATATTGACTTTATTTTTAACAATTAAAATGCCCTTTTATGAATTAAAGTTATAAGATATTGCTCAACAAGATGAATCCCACTCAAATTACACTACTAGCTTGAAGGCTAGACATTTAAATGGAGGGATAAATTATGTATTGGTAATGGTCAATCTATATAAATTTGAAATAATCAATAGAATTTTGTTAGTTTTATCTATAACCAGCATAATGATATTTTTTCCATGAATTAGCCAACAAAATTAAAAGAGATTTTGGATTATTCAAAATAATATAGTTTAAATAAAGAATATTTTTCAACTTAATATTATTATTGTAAAGTTGATATTTGATTATGGATTGGTCTTATTATTGTATTTAANATATATATATATATATATATATATATATATACACACATTTGGGAAATATGCCACATCTACTATTTACATAATACATTCAATTATTACATAAAGGCTCACAAAAACATCATAAACCTCCATGGGAAATGAAACAATGATTCCTTCCAACAACTCATGCTCTTGCCAATATATATATAAAATTAAAATAAAATATATATATATTAAAATAAATTTTACAGTTAAATAAAGATTTTTATGTTTATTCTATATCTATTTCATATTTTAACATTATATATCAATTTTAAAAATTAAAAATAAAGTAATAATAATAATAATAATACTTTTAAACTAACTCGTTAATTTTTAATACGAAAATGTGACTATTAAATATTAAAAACAAAACTAAATTATCAATCAGTATAAAATCGATATAAACTGTTTCAATATCACAAATTCAAATGTTTATAAAATATATCCTACAATTATATAATATTATATAAGCCACTTAAAAACAACACAGAAAAGAGCTTTGATAATGTTGGGTTTATACTCGTGCACTGCCTTCAGCGTTGTCATAAGTTAACAGCCATTCTACATAATTTTAAGATATTGACGAGAAACGAACCCATCCGATCATCAATCTGACAAGTTCCATTTTGTGCTGATAGATGGAGGTTGGTGCTGCTACAAGATCGCCCATCTTCTAGGAAACTCTGGGCATAAGGTCACCACCATGGATCTCACAGGATCACAGGATCACAAGTTCTATTTTGTGCTGATACACACGGTGGGGGCCATGGAGCTTGGTGCTGGTACAAGATCGCCCAATGGATCTCACAGGATCATGCCTGAACACGGTGGTTTCAGGAACCACAGGCTCAAGCCTGAACATTGTGGTTCCAATACTGTGACCTTATGCCCAGAGTTGGGTCATCTTGTACCAGCGCAAAGCTCCGTGGCCCCCACCGTGTATCAGCACAAAACAAAATGGAACTTGTCAGATTGATGGTGATCGTGGTGATCGTGGTGACACTACATGATGTCATTGCTGATGAATTGCCATTGAAAGTAAAAATGACTGCTTGATGGCACGGCTGAGCTGATGGATTGCCTTTGGCTAAAAGTCTTTGGAGTTTCTAGGTCAGGTTCACCAGGTAAGTATAACATAACATTCTTTGCGTAAAATAATAGCAACCAATTTCATACCTTTCGAATTAAAAAATACAATAAAGCCAATAAAAGATTATAAACCTTTGAGGACTCTGACGTGGAGATATGCAACAAATTTCATACATTTCGAATTAAAAAATACAATTAAGTGAATAAAAGGATATAAAATAGTTGGAACCTTCGACGGCTCTGAGTTGGAGATTGTAGATAAACAGAAAATAGAATTGACTTTGTTAATTTTTGCATTTGAACGAGCAGCACTTACTGTGTTTCAAGGTTTTATTTGATTAATATTTAATTTAATGTATGTATATATGTGTGAGAATTAGTAAGACCATTATTTGATAGGTACAAACGATAGTCTTTATCCCATAATTTCTGTTTTGTACATCAAGATTTTATCTCGTTCAACATTATGGATTGGGAAGATAAAAACAAAATGGTCAAGCACCAACCTTACGTTAATGGAATAGTAAGGTTTGTATAATATAAAAAAAAAATATTTTATAAAATAAAAAAATTAAATTAAATAAAAAGTAATATGCATGATGCATGCTTGTCCCTTGTCACACTCAAGTTACTCGCTTGCATGATGCATGCTTGTCTCTTGTCACACTCAAGTCATCATACTAGACCACCGTTATCCGATCTTTAACGTGCCATTCATCCAATGCTAATGGTTGCTCCATGCATTGGCAACTAAGCATACATTTCAATACATGATTCAACATGCCACCTCAGTGACAACTCAATGCTCCATGTAAACGTTGCATCACAGCCTAGAGCAATACAGAGAGCATGCATGTCTTACAGCCTAGAGCAATACATAGAGCATGCATGCCTTATTCTATAGGAACAAGGTGATCGTCCTATCCAATATATGCGCATGAGGTTCATCCCTGTTCATATTGTATAAATATGTAATAATGATGATTGATTTGAACACATCTAAATATACAAGAATAAAGTTTTGGAATAACATAGCATTCGAGGAATACTAATCAAAGGTATCTTACATACACATGTAATTAGACTCTCCTTCTAATAGATTGTAAACTTTGTGAAAATCCTCCGATCATTGCATTTTTTTTATCTAGTTACTCTGGTATGGTATGTGCCTTAATGTATTTGCTAATTTTGTATAAAAGTCCTCAAGTCACATTTTTAGAATACTACTTGTTATTTTGAGAGTAGCGATGTTATTTACATTTTAGTATGGAGGAGATTTTGTTATACAAGTAACGTAATGTTATAACATAGATCCACCTTAAACCTGGATTTATCAAACATCAAAGGGGACAAAGTAGTTGAGATGCATTTTTTTTGAACATGTAAAATTTAGGATACAAAAAAATTTACTCGTAAAATTGGATTCCTCTTAGTGCTTGGTAGATCCGGGTTTAAAATGGATCTATATTGGTTATGCGACAATGGTATTTAGGTTTTGGTATACAAGAAAAAAAAAATTCAACACACCATTCATCCAATGCTAGCACTTGTTTGCCAGTTGTCAAGTCAACAAACATTTCAACGTATGATTAATTTTTTTGTTTAGTGTATATTAGGTCATGAATGATGTTTTGAAATTGTTTATATAACTATAAAATATTTCATCTTTTTAATCATGTATAGTTAAATACTTAGATGTGTGATCAATGTTGTCATCTTCATCTGTATATTAATGTAGTTTTGTTACATGACAAGGCCTATTTAGACTTTAGTGAGCAAGAAAACAAGCAAACTTGAACTGCTAACAAAGAATTTTTGTGTTTGAAAACATCCTAGATTCGTTGTGATACCCTCTTTCATGATTGCTGCTTGCCCATTATCACAATCAAGTTACCCTATTGCATGATTAATGCTTTTTCCTTGTACCACTCAAGTCATCACACTCAACCACCATTATCTGATCTTTTGTACACCATTCATCCAATGCTAATGGCTACTCCACCCATTGTCAACTCAACAAAAATTTAAACACATGATTCAACATGCCACCTCAGTGACAACTCCATGCTCCATGTCAACATTGCATCACATCCTAGAACATTGTTGTGACAAATAAATGAGATATCAAGTTTGTCTTAGAACATGCATGTCTTATTTTTAAGAAACAAGGTAATTGTGATATCTCATAGATGTGCATGAGATTGATCTCTAGCAACTAATTTCTTTGATCATTTGATCCCTCTTCACATTTTATAAATATGTAACAATGACGATCGATTTGAACTCATCTAAATAGACACGAACAAATTTATGGAATAACATAGAACTCGAGGAATACTAATCAAACATATCTACATGCATATGCAATTAGAATCTTCCTCTCGTAAATTGTAAACTTTGTTTAGTAGAGTTCTTGTAGTTTTCTTTCACATTATTAGAGTCACAATGCTCTCATAATGCTTTGATCTTAACAAAAATTCAGCTAGTTACACTCGTTTGATATTTTCCAAAATGTATTTGTTAACTTTTCATGAAAGTCGCTAAGTAACATTCTTAGCACACTAACTATCACCCACGAACTATTATAAATGCTAACATTTTGATCTAATTCAATATTTATAGGCGAATGCTATCATTTTAATCTATATATTAATGTAGTTTTGTTATGTGACAAGGCCTCTTTAGTATTTAGTGAGAAATAAAGTGACCAAACTTCAACTTCTAGTAAGAATTTTGCTTATGCGCAAACATCCCAGATTCGTTGTGATACCCTCTAGCATGATTGGCACTTGTTCCTTGTCACACTCAAGTTAACCTCTTTCATGATTGGTTTTTGTCCCTTGTCACACTCAATCACCATTATCCGATCTTCAACCTACCATTCATCCATTTCTATTGGTTGCTCCATGCATTGTAAAATCAACAAACATCTCAACAAATGATTCATCATGCTATCTTAGTGATATATCAATGCTCAATGTTAATATTGCATTGCAACCTGGAGCATTGTTGTTCCCAAATAGATGAGAATTCAAATTTAACTTAGAGCATGCATGTCTTAAGAAACAAGGTGAAGGTCATATCATATACATGTGCATGTAGTCGACCAATACCAACAATTTTCCTTTATCATTTGATCCCTCTTCAAATTGTATAAATATTTAACAATAATGATTAATTTGAACTCATCTCAATAAACAAGAATAAATTTATGGAATAACATAGAACGTGAGTAATACTAATCAAACAAGTATACATGCACATGTAATAAGACTCTCCCTGTTATAGATTGTAAACTTTGTGAAGTGGAATTCATATAGTTGTTTTTCACATGATTAGAGTCACAATGTTCAAGTAATGTTTTGATATTTGCAATCTTTTTAGCTAGTTACTCTAGTATGATTTGTGGCTCAATGTATTTTCTAATTTATGAAAGTTGCTAACTCACATTCTTTGAAAATTAACCATTACATCGAGAACGATGATGCTCCTTATAGCCTAGTATGGGGGAGATGTTGTCACATAACATAATGTAACGTTATGTTACATTGCAAAAAATAAAAAATAATTAAAAAAATTCATGATGGCTCATAAAAAGAAAAATAGAACCAAATGAAAAATAATTAGTAATCCATGTCATTTTATAGAGAAAAACAACATAGATTCATTTTAAACCTAGATTTAGTAAGGGAAAAATTGTTGAGATGTAATTTTTTTTATCATGTAAAAAATTTAATATACAAAAAAATTACACCTCATAAAATTGGATCCCTTTTGGTGTTTGGTATATTCAAGTTTGAAATTGATCTATGTTGGTTATGTTATGGAGAAAATTCCTCCTATGGATAGGTGAGACCTCCCTTTGGTGTTCTCGGTACCCAAGAGAGACAATAAGGATAGATATTCCATAATTTCTCTCTAGATTTAACCTTTTTACCCTATGGATATAATAAAAAGGACAATTATTAAATCATACCTTCTTTCCAATGATTGTCCTTTGTATAATTCTGGATGGTGGAGTCCCTACAGATCATTTTCTTCAGCTTTTAAACACCTTCCTCAAACCTATTAAAAAATATACAATATATCAATAGTTTAAATATAATGTAATCAACTTCAACATGTACATATATCCGACATCAATAGTGCATATCATGAACAGTCACACAATGACTATAGGGGAGAAATGTCAATGTCTATATAAATGAAATGGAAGTTAGCACATCAATGAAATATCTTACCTAGATTCATGATGAGATATCTCCTTGGATCCTTGACCCAAAATCCTCCTTGCCTCTATCACCAAAGGTTAGTCTCTCTCAATGATGATCACAAAAGGAAGGAAGAGGTTCTCTGTGAAAATTGAGGAACAATTACTTTCTTTCTTTGTTGACCTAATGAGAAAAATATGGATCCACTGAGGAATCCACTAGCATAAAACTACTCAAAAAGTTCTCTCCCTTTCATTCTTGGAGTAACTTCATTATATAGGTGGATGGTGAAGGTAGATGTTATGAATGCGGATACCTAGATTGTTATGGGGAGAAATTCCTATGGCTTGGGGTAACACAACAAATAGCTTAACTCCAGAAATCAATCCTTTCCTATATGCAAGAGAAACCAAAGAACTAACACTAAAGGATCTCGATTTGTACCTTATTCCAGATGGTTGGTGTAGATCCCTATTGAGCTTTCCAACTTCAGCTTGAATTGATGAATTGCTTCCTCAACATTCAATAAACAAGACAAGCATACTATATATAATTGTGTTAGCTCTACTCTAGCATATATAATCAATAACATAGAAGCATTTGAATTCATCCATGGATAAAATATTTATTCAAACACACATTATTGGACAGGAAAATATATTTCTATTGATATAAAATCAGAGATTACAATGAATACAACCTCTGTCGGCACGTCTACGAATCGAATAAACCCAGTCCCCCACTTGGGCCTCCACCACTTCAATCCTCCATCTCTCGATAGAAAGCTCATAAGCAAAAGGTAAGCTTGGGAAGAACACAAAAGTGCTCCAAGGGACAAAGGGGATGCAGACTCAAGCACAAGTTCCAGTAGCAATGGACTATAGTTCTCTTTCTCTCAATTCTTCATATGCCTTCACTGTATCCACAGGGTTCCTTATATAGCTCATCAATGGGGTAATGAAAGGTTGAATCAGAGTGATCTCAAGGCATAGGGAAGGCCAGGAGACAAGTCAGTCAGATCCACATCAAGGAAAACTCCAAAAGAATTTGGCCTTTTGCACACATCCCGATGTATGCATTTTTAGGGGTCAAACCCGCGTATATACGTGAGAAAGGGTTTCAAAGTTGCGTATGGCAATTTTTGCATGTTTTTAGGTATGATCTAGGAAACATCAAAGGAACAAAAATGGTCCATGGGGTCTAAGGATTTTGCATAGGGATAGGGAAGGCCATAAAAGTGTGATTTACCATGTGTGGCAAAATCAGCTATAACAGATGCCCCCTAATGTGTGAGGTCAGAGGGGTCATACAATGGCTGAAATACATTATAAGTCCATCCCAGAAATGAAGAGATGAAGAACCTAGTGGAAGAACCAGCCACCCAATCAACACTATATAATGATACAACTCTACATATAACTGTGAATACATATAGCAGTCCTGGATACATAAGAGTACAATGGCCATGAATAGGCATGATACAACATGACATATGTGGTCATCGCCACATACAATATACATAGATCAAAATCTCCATGATGAAGATATACAAAGGATCATGATCTCCATGAAGGCTGAAGATATACAATGGATCAAGATATCCATAATGGCTGGAAATGTCTGACATATACTAGAATCAAGCCACGAGAGCTGAAATCTTGTGAACATTGATACGATCAAGGAGGTAGCATATATGAGATGCCACCAATCTGGAAGGTCTTCTACACACATCACTATGAGTACATGTCCTACTATGTGAATAGAGGTGTCAAGGTTGAACATAGTAGTCCATCGTCTGATTACCAGTCATTGATGTATACCGTTAACAGATGCGAGATCACCCACCAATAATGAAAATGGGAATCAAGGTAGTAGAGTGAAAACTAACAAGTGTGAATAAATATGTTGAGGTCGAACACTTGAAAGAATCCATTGATTAGGGGACATTGATGTATTCCCAAAGAACTGTCGATGGCAAGAGAACCTACCACTGATGACTGCAAGTCTCAAGGCACTCAAAGATGACTCTAGATTCCTATCCAAGAATAAATGATCTAAATTTGATGGGATGAAATCCTCTAGAAGGAGGGCATTAAGGCATCCCCCATCATCCAACATGAGGTACTCAGCAAAGATGTATAATGTGGAAGGACTCGATCATAAAGTGCACGAACCAGTAACTGTACCGAGAATGGCCGACATGCAAAGTCAAGATAACTGAGGAATGGCCAACTCAAGTTTCAACTTCCTTGAAAAAAAGAGCATAACAGAAAATGGTGACTGAATGTAGGTAGCATAGACTCGATATGCAAAACTGGGACATCGCTGCGACACAGGAGGCATCGACAGAGGCTCCATAGGGATTGGAATCTTAACCAGTCGATGGAGAAAAAATCAGATAAACAAGTACAGCTCCTAAAGTCAAACTATTAAACCAACCAATGGATGTGATATACAGTGCTCTGTTCAAAGGTGACACGATTTGACTGCTGTCAAAGATAACATCTTTCCTTGTCCGACTTTTTGGTTTTTTAATTTTTTTTTTTGGACTTTTTCAAATATTTGAAAAGCTTGAAAAAGAATAAAATCGCTTTAAAGTTATAGACTAGGAGGAGATAAGTGTCAAATGGGAAAACAAACTAGTTCCAAGTAGTGGAACATACCTATGCTCAATACAAGGACACATGTGTAGGATAGTGACACTCAGGGGAAAGTCCCCTCCTAGTAAAAATAGGGAATCAAGCTGCAAAGGATATATATAAAATGGCTCTATATGGCTAGACATGAGACAAGCTCAAGCTATATGTCTGATACTTAAAGTCAGGGAAGCCGACATAAGGTTCAATGAGGCAGGCAAAGCTCATGATAATGCAATTACAACTTGACATAGGGGAGTCTAGGGTAAATAGGCCAACAAAAGATCAAGAGGAGTATGAGGCTCTTGCAAAATGTCATGGCAATACTATACAATGGACTCCCACATCCTAAAGGACAAAACTGTCAACATGGGAACCAAATGCAAATAAGGTGCTAACTGGGGTACCCATGTAAGGTCAAGCTCTACCATTCAAATCATGCCACTTCTAAAACAACAAGAAGGTTTTGTGACAAGATAGAATGGGTTTGTACCTATGGTTATGATGAAATGGTCATAAGGTCATGAAAAATGCAAATGGTGGTGAAACCTAACCTATATGCCAGTTTAGACATGATACCTGAAATTGGCACAAATGGGTCAACGCAACGGTCGAAACGACGCTCAAAACGGTCTCCTCCATCATATATTAGTAAAAAAACGGTCCAAAAGCATTAGAAATGGTCCAAACTATAGAAAAGGGGGTAAAAATTTTCAAAAATTTTGAAAAACTTCTATAAATAGTAAAAATTCAAAACATTGTATAACATTTGAAATTTTTACCCAATTGAGCTTAGAACTTCAACAACAAATTCCGGGAGATCCAGCCGATGGAATCCACTACTGTTTTTTCGAGGTAATTACACATACCATGCTCTTTCATTTTCATGCAAATTTTATAATTTTCCATGGTCAAATCAGGATTCTAGGCCATTATAAAGTGTGCGCTACGGCCCACTCAAAAATCGATGGTTTTTTCACGTATAGGGCTAGATATACGCGGAAAATTTCCTCAAAGTCGCGTAGATACATGGTTGTTTAGCAAACAGTCGCATATGAGGCTGCGTTTAAGGTTTTTTAAGTGTTCTAATGACTAAAACTTGAATTTAATGTGCATAATGGTTCTAGAATGGAGAGAACATGAGCACAGGGATGTAGAAGAAGTAGCTCGTGGTGATCTAATGGCACAACAGGCTCTTTGTGCATGCACGCTCTACAAGTTTTGGTGTCTTAGTAGCTTAAGGGCCAAACCAAGACTGTTGTAGATGCTAGTAGACTACTAGGATATAGACTTAGAGTCTTTCCAGATTGATGGGATGTCCCTCACCATAGAAGTGGAGGACATATACTTTATTATTAGACTTTCCCGACGAAGGGAAGTGGTGAACTTACAGTCTCGCGGGCCCAGAAGGTGGCCTCACCATCAATGAGTACATAGCCATGTATTGTTATCCAGACATAGAGAAGGTTGGGAGTCATATCCCAACTAACTCCATACAGGTGCTAGGCCTAAAGGCCATACTACTGACACTAGGTAGGATAGCAGGGCTAGCTTCACTCCACCAGGCCTCATGTCCTGTGATGTTCTATGCAGTGGAGTGCATCAAACCCACTATGTACAATTGGAGCACTGCACTATTAGGCAACATGAAACACCAGCTCAGTGAGTGCAATATGGGAAGAGTATGAAAATTCGGTTTCAGTAGCATACTGAGCACGTTTTTCTTCGAACGTGTTCTGGGATTGATCCCTAGAGTTGACGTTCCTCTTCACGGGGTTCTAGATCTGGCCAAACAACATTGGGCAGAGGCGATGCACATATTAGGTGGAGGTAGGGTGTCCAACCCTTATCCAACTGATTTTTTTCCATGGTGGCGACGGTAGATAGTTGCCATCGATGATTACCCCTATGTGGGGATAGATTTTCGGGGAGACCCCGACATTCCATTACCACCAGGATCGGCATACGGTGACATTGGTAACGAATCCCAACCCTCTTTTTAATATTTTTTGAGTTATTTAATTTTTTGTGTTTTTTGATATATTGAATCAAAAAGACATGTTTTTGCGTGACAACATATAGTGACATCCTATCATGTGTATGCAGATGTAGGACCATGGTGGCCCGAAGGCTTTCCTCTTCATAGACAGAGGGGAAGAGGATATGACATTATGGGTGTGGATGTAGAGCAGACGCTCCAAAGCATTCATACCAACTTCGTGAGGCTGACACACAGGGTACCCATGGCGCAGGTCGAGGACCTGCCTGAGGCCATGTAGTGTCAGGTGGTGGGTGTGCCATGAGCATGGGTGCACTTATTCAGATAGCTAGCTATAGCCATGGTGACATTCCACGATCAAAACCCCCCTCCTCCTCCCTAGGCTTAGATACCTTGGAATGATACATTTTGTACTACCGTGCATTTATATTTTGGTGGCTCGAGAGCCCCATTTTTGTATTATGACACTATGTATTATCACATTTTGGATGTTTTATTGAAAAACTTTTATGATGATCAGTTTGTTTATTTACATGTGTAAAAATTGATGTTTGTGATGAGCTTACTGTCTATGAAACAAATGCTAATCTAACACGTAGTTAGCATATGAGTTAGCAACTTGATTATTAATTCTTGGAACATGTATGTATGTTATGTTGTCAAATTGTCATTCTAACAATCTCATATGTAAGAATCTCTGTAATAATGTTGAATCTCTAACATGATACAAGCCATTAAGCTTTGACACTACTAACTCCAAATCAAGACGTACCTCAAGAGAGAGAACACCATGTGAAATGGCATCTCATAGAAGCTCGATAACTACACTATATTCAACAACATTATTTGAAGAGGGCCGTAAATATACACCTCTTGAAGACAATACCTGACCCGTAGGAGTATAAATCACCCAAGCAGCAGAGGCTGAGTGTTGAGTGTGATGGCTTGCACCATCCGTGAATCCTATATAGATGGAAGACTCCACTGACATCTTCCATAAGAAATGAAAGCTAATCAACAATCTCGATCACCATAAGAAAGACCTAACTATGCAAAATGTTATACAATAATATACAATAGCCAGCCCTGGCTGAAAATCATGCATAGTACTTTTTAAGATAGAGCCCATTTCTAGGCTCTGCCAAGGCCATCCCCTCATAATCTACTAGCTCATAAGCACCCTTCTCTAACACACATTTAACCACATAAGGACCATGCCACACGAGGTTGAATTTTCCTACCCCTAAGGGTTCTTTAGCTTGATCCCACAAAAGGACCAAATCTCCTTCACTAAACCTCCTTAGACGGACATATTTATCATACTGGACCTTAACGCGATGCTTATTCACTTCTAAAGCCACTAAAGCATCTTGATGTTGCTCATCAAGCTACTCCAAATAGACCAAACGTTCCTCCAGTGGAGAAGTGTCTAGTAAGAGCTCTATGCCTAGCTTCAAAGAAGGGATCTCACACTCAACCGGCAATACAGACTCCACTCCATGTACAAGCTGATATGGACAAAAACCGGTGGTAGTCTTAACCGCGGTCCTATAAGCCCACAAAGCAGGATATAACATAATATGCCAATTGGTCTTGCTTTGTGCAATGGTTCATTGGAGAATAGACTTGTGTGATTTGTTCACTACTTCAACTTGTCCATTCACTTGAGGGTAATAAGAAGAAGAATGCTCCTACTTATACCCTAATTTCGAGGCCAACTCTTCCATCATATGATTCTGAAAGTGCCTACCATGGTCAGTGACAAGCTCTTTCAGAATATTGTACCAAGTAATAATCTGGTTGAATATGAAGTGTGCGGCTGTCTCACCATTGGATTTAACTATAGGCATAGCCTCAGCCCATTTCGTGAAGTACTCAATAGCCACAATAATATGATGATGCCCCCCTACCGAAGTTGGGTTGCAATCCATGAAATCAAGCCCCCACTTAGTGAAGGGACCAGCGATGATAATGGGATGTAACAAGGCAGGACGCAAGCGCATATTACATGCAAACACCTAGCAAGGGTGGTGTCACATCCCCATGCCTCCGACCGGCAAAGAGGACGGGACTCTAGGCTTCAATGCCTGGGCTAAGAGCCCCATAAACATGTACAGGCATAAAATTTATTGAACATAATGCTTCAACATGTGCATTGAACTTAAATATGCACATATGAGAATTTATCATGCGCGGATGCAATTATCTATCAGACACAGCGGAAACATCATGCATTCAAACAAGCATTCTTTCAACATGTTCATTTCATTTTCATTAAAAGTAAATATAGAATTGCAGAGGTAAAATACACAAGATTACTTATCTTAAGAATAATTTGATCCGCAACCAGCTACGTTGCTGCAACGTTCCACCCAACCATAGGCCATCGTGCTCCTTAATCTCTCAGCAGCACTGCCACCCCCGAGCTGGGCATGATTCTCTAGGGAATAAGGGAACAAGCAGGCTTACACATAGCCAGGGATGCACAAAACACAGCCAAGCCAACACAGTTGGGTTTATCAGGCCATTAAGGAGTTGGAGAAGGCAAATTGCTAAGCTGGTGAGCTCATTACAGAGCCAAGAACACCTACACCAGAACTAGCCTGACCTCTAAGACACCCATCCACACCCAACACAAGGAATCAGTCCCTTCTCTGCTACACAGTCCCTCAGGCCCTGCATTCCCTTCCAGTGCTATTCAGGGGTGATGGAGAAGAAGGCCAGCCCTCTAGCTCTGTCTGTGTGGTTCCAGCTACTAGGTTTATCAAGCAAATCTAAGCCAACATCCCTGCCCCTCTCACAGTCCGAAGACCAACCATTGCCCATAAGCAATAAAGTCAGCTGTCACAGCATAAACAGGGAAAATGAATTCTGAGTCATTATTGGCCCTATCGTGGCCAAGATGACTCTCAGGCAAATTTACAATAGTCTCCAGCATGTAAGGGAGACTGCAACAACCACAACCAACAATGTGGGAAAACACAGCTTGTCCTAGGCAACGAAATCACCAAGAAAACATATACAGACCGAGCTGAGGAAGAAATTACAGTCTCCCTGCCTGTGGATGAGTGTGAGCAACAATGCAGAACCCACAATCGTCCTGTGAGTAAAGGATACGGCCACACTAGTCACCAATCCACAGAAGAAAACTACTGCGTGGGTAAATCCAACAAAATCCTATGTGTGAAGACAAAAACGGGAAGGAATCCCTCTGCGTGAGAAGGCACAGCAATGGAGAGGATGCGAATTGTAGAAGAAATTGCGTGGGTAAAACCTAGAAAAATTCCTGTGCGTGAAAGCAATGAGCAGCCAAAATCGTGGGCAAAGTGTGCATGGAGGCAAGGACTGACAGTCCTGCCACCCCACTCCCAAAACCATTAACTGCCATAGCTTCCCACACAGCTACCAGCAGAAATTATTAAATGAAGTGGTTGGGATAACACAAAAGGGAGAAGACACATGGTTATTTTCACCCTATTCGCCAAAGTGGGACAAATTTCCCCACATCCTTATCCTTGAGAAAATCATGCCCCCTTTTGATTTAGTTGCCACGACCGTAGCTGGTTGTGTTCATTTAATTAATTATACATGCATATTTACATGATGCCAAACATAATATATGCCGCATGCCCCGAGATACCATTAGTGACAAATTTAAATCCAAAACATAGCATAACCGATCAATGGTGGGGCCTTGGCCTTTAACTCCACACCATGATCATTTACAATACGCACATCATATATATCTAATGTAACGGGGTCAAAACCGGGACATTGCAGGTGGCACTTCTTGACCGCATTAACACAATCTTTAAAGATCAACGGCCAGAAATAACCCGCTCTCAAGATTTTTTGGGCTGTAGAAAGCCCAGATAAATGACCACCACACGGCCCTCCATGGAAATCATTCAGCACAATCTCAGCCTCCTCATGAGTTAAACAACAACGTAAAATGAAATCTATCCCACGAAGGTATAATGTGTTATCCACTATGAGGTAATTCTTAGAAACGTGACGTAATCGTCGTCATTCATCCCATGAAAGGTGATAGGTACCTTCAACATTTGTAAATATATGATAATGTTCCCATACCATGGATCCAAAGTTGAGATCAAGAAGATGTGCTTATCGACAAACGTATCTTCACAAGTTTCCTCCTCCTCCTCGCTCAGGAAATCAGATATAAGCTCTGCAAAAATCAATGATTTTTTAATATTTTTCCGAGACAAACTCGAGATCGAATTGACATGGGAAACCACTAAGGTCTGGAGAAGGAGAATATAGTGTCTCAATATTTGAACCACATGAATGGTATCTAGGGAAGGCTTCTCCACATGGGAATAATGGATCTCCACATCTATAAGGTTTCAACTCAGATAATATATGACATGCTCTTGGAGCTCCTCATCCTCTTGAACCAAAACAATATCAATTGTCTCCATAGATGTGGCCACATAAAGTAGAAAGTCACAGCTATAACAGGGTGGAATAATCACTGGGGCCAATTCTAGGGCTCACTTAAGCACATAAAAGGACTCTGAAGCTCGCTCATCCCAGCAAAAGGTAGTGTCCTTCATCAAAAGACGCATAAAGTCTCTAGTCAAATTCGCAAAATTCATGATGAATATTTGTAACAAGTTTGCCATGCCTTGCAAACATTGAAGATGTCTAAATTTTTTCTAGGGAGACAATTGAAGTATTGGCTCAACCTTTAAAGGGTCAACTCTTATACCCTCCTTGGAGACAATGAACCCTAATAAGCAACCAGACTTCACACAAAAGATGCATTTGTGAGGATTTAACCTTACCAAATAATGGCGGCAACTTTCAAACACTAATCTCAAATGGTAAGAATGTTGCATTCTCATGCGAGAATGAGCAACAAGGTCATCCAAAAAGACTTCAATAATCGATTTGAGATCATGGAAGATCAAGGTCATAGCTCGCTGAAAAGTGGCTCTGGCATTTTTAGGGCCGAAGGGCATCTTCCGATATGCAAAGGTACCCCAAGGAAAAATGAAAGCAGTATAATGTTGGTCCTTGAGTTTAATATGTATCTAATTGTATCCAAAAAATCCATCCATAAAAGAAAATACCTCGCTTCCCGCACACTCATCCAAGATCTGATCGATAAATGGTGTGGAAAAATCATCTTTAGGACAGGCACGATTCAAGTCATGAAAATCAGTGCATATGCGGATCGTTCCTTGCTTTTTATCAACTGGAATGGGGTTTGAAACCCACTCCGTCAAGGGAACGAGATAGATAAAACCGACATTCAACAGTTTTTCTATCTCATCCTTAATCGCGGGTGCTTTCCTAGGATTCACCGCATGCAAGCGTTGTCGAACAGGCTTAGCATTAGGATAAGTTTTAATCTCATGCTCAAAAATGCGAGGGTCGATACCTGGCATTTCCTCATATGACCAAGCAAATACATCACAAAATTCTTTGAGCAGCTCGGTATACTCCTGAATCTTAGCATGGGAACATTCTGCCCCAATATAGACATTCTCAACCTTTCCAGGACCGCGAGAGATATTGATAGGAATGGTAGGAGATATATTTTCCATATTTCCATCAGCCATCGGACCAAGAGAGCTTAACAGAACCATGAAACTACCAATTCTCTCACTAAAAATCTCCCTATAGTCCTCACACTCCAAATGGTCAATCTCAAGAAGAAAATAAGACCTATGATGCAACTCTTCCCAAGGTGGCTCGACCCCACACATAGCCTCAATAGTAGCCTCATCTAAAGGAAAAAAAATATCAAGGCAGTCATGTATGTGAGAAGACTGCACTACCCATGTAGGAAGTACATAAGGGTCCTTCTCTTCTGTCCGTGAAGATGAAGAACTAGGCTCTACAACAAATCCAAGATTAAATTGATATGCTATCATAGTTGCAGGAAACGACATGTCCGTTTCGATGAGATCACATGAAGGATTCGGTGTAGGAAGAATCCAAGGATCCTCCATATGGTTTATGTGAAAAGCCACTGATCTTACAGATGAGGAAGCTTCACCAGAACTAGATCCTATCATAAGGACGGGTGCAGAACAACTAAAGCTTCCCATGAGGGATGGATATATGCCAACACCCACACTCCCAATTGCCAGCTGAAGCTCCCGAAGATAGAAGCTCCCAAAGATGCGGTAACACGCGGATTCTTGAATGATGTTTAATCAATCATAATTATCTTCCCATTAAACGGAAAGCATACCACTCGAAATGGAGAAGAAGCTACGACTTGCATACTATACATCCAATTCCTTCCCAGCAACAAATTGTAGTTGAGGGGCACATCAACCACCTCGACCTATATCGCAATGGTCTTCCCTCCCAAATGGACTTTAAGAGAATGAAGAATGCTGTGCGATCAAAATGATCTACCATCAAAAGCAGTCAACATGGTAGCGGATTTAGACAAATAGGGGGAACCCAAACCCTTCCAACATGCCAAAGACATTACGGAAGCAGGAGTGCCTTCGTCAATCATCGTGCATTTGACGGTCATGTTAAGACATTCTATGTGAATCAAGAGAGACACATAGTAAGGCAAGTGAGCCTGAAGTCCTGCAGTTTCAAATTTGATGAAAGAGGAAGAATTATCATCATGAACACCAAGAGAAGAAAGCAAAGATTCCTTTGTGAAAGACAACTCTGAAGTACTTCGAGTGCATACATCACATAAAGAGTGTGGTCCAAATCCTCGGCAACAGAATAGTTATGGGTGGCTCGGGCATTAGGATTGTATCCCAAATGCTTAAGGACTCCCTTAGGAGTGCGAGGAGCAACTTCAGGTTTATCCACAAGTTTTTCAATACTCAAAGGGCTCTTGGGTGGAGCAGGTTCCTTTCCAAGGTCTAGTTGTGACAAACCATAGTCCTTCGTATGAGTCACAACCTTAGCAGCATGCACCATATTGATGCAACCATGACCACTGCAAGCCTTCAGTAGATCTTGATCCTCACCAGCCTGATCATGGGTCCTCGAGTTCATGTTTCAATTATGTGGTAAAGGGTTGGTTAGCACAGTTAGGCCCTATGCTATGAATCTCGAGGCTTCTTCTATCCGAGGGCACAAGTGAGTGAGGTGATCATCCTTACATAGCTTGCAAGGAAACTTAACCTTACCTTCAGGTTGCTTGTCCCCCCCAGCATTTCAAGCATTCTTTTCATTAGAGTTGGCGTTTTCATTGCTATTCCCACCCTTACGATTATTTTTACCCTTCTTTTTATTCCTTCTGGGTTGTTGGTTACCCTTCTGGTCCGACGATTGTACCGCAAGCACACTTGCCATTTGGATGGGTTGAGATGAAGACAAGGCTTGTCCCAGGGCATATTGGTTGATAGATAATTGACTGAACTTTTTCACAACCGAATCCGCAGGTTTGGTACTCATACAACCAACAATGCCATTGGCATGTGGTTCAGGTTTGACCTTAGGGTCGAAACTAGAACGTGGAGCATTAGGAATGATCTCATATAACAAACCAAATTGAGCATAAATCAAGTCCAATTCCTGTGCCCTAAAAATGCTTTTTTCCTCATTCTGAACTCTAGATGTAGAAACATCTTTCGCTATATAAGGTAGTAACGATTTAATGAACCACTTGAGGAGAAACTTCGATGGTATGAAGGCTTTAATCAATCTCTTCCATCTACACCACTCTTGGATATGGTTTGAGATATGCATGTCTTTATCTTGTCGAAATGTCGACAAGAGTTCATTACCAACATTGTAATGCACTGGTAGCTAGAAGTGGTTGAGAAAAGTCATATCTAGGTCATAAAACAAGGCAAATGCCCCCTAGGTAGCTCTATGTACCATTTCTTAGCAGGCCCAGTGAGGGTGCATTGAAATAGCCTTAAACGGATCGAATCTTCATGTAAGGAATTAGAAGAGCACCATAGGTGAAATGTAGTAACTTGTTCACTCTGATCTTCTCCTGGTTTTCCCTTGAACTTGGGAATGTCTGAGGGAAGCTTATTACGTACAGCCGGCCAAGCCGGGTCATAAGATACCGGATCGTTTGTTAATCATGACAAGTCAGGAAAATTTAATGTTGTGAGGAAAGGGAGCCTAGGTTGAGCAGGTCTAAGAGGTGCTCCCTAATAATTTTGATTCATATAGGACTGATGACCATAACCACCATGACCATGGCCAAAGTAGCCTCCTCCCATTTGACTCGTATAGGGTGGCATGGAAGCACCATAATGTGGTGTAACTTGACTATGTGGAGTTACAAAGCCATAATTTGGAGAGTAATCGGGTTGTTGATACCCGTACCCATAAGGTGAATAAGTTTGTGCATACTGCGGTCTATAATAAGGTCCATAAGAATTCCCATGAGATGTCCCATTAGATACTCCATATGTAGGAATATATGCTACGAAAGTAATAACATGACCTCTAGAAATAGGGATATGACCTCCCGACACAACAGGATTTATATGAGCGTGAGACACAACTGGGCGAGTAGCAGCAGTACGGACATGACTCGTAGCAACGTTCTATCCCAAAGGACCACATGAATGAGGGGGATGAAATGCATTCAAAGAACAAGGAATAGAGGACGAAGGGACATGTGAAACTATATACGTGGTATTCCCAACAGTCACTCGTGTTGGTTCTGGTATCCGAATAGGATTAATAACACTAGGTCTAGGACGAATGTGAGATGTGGCCTCCATCATCAGGATGGAGGGTGTAATATGACTCGTGCTCCTGAATCTCTCCGCATGGAAAGAAATGGGAATGCCCCCAAGCATAGTCTTAGGATCAAATTCCATTTTGGAAAAAAATGTCCTATCGTGTATAGGGTTACCAAACATGCCATAACTAACATAACTAGTGCTTGCAGATTCATGGTGAGTCTCATCGCCCGGCATCCCATACCAGTGACCTGTGAATGAGGGATCATAGCTAGAGTGAAGGATCAAAATTAGAATGTACAACCACATCAGGTGAAGGATCAAATAAAGGAGTAACCTCTCCGTCATCCACACGAAGTGGAGAACACAGCTCAAGAATACCATCTTCGTGATCTCACATCGTGTGTGAATCAATGTGGGTATGAGTCTGCCTGGATCGTATGATTCTCTCTCCCAAAGGAGGAGAAGATGTAGAAGGTGGAAGTCCTGCTAAATGACAAGAACAACAAGGAGCCACACCCATATCCACAATGACTCAAAAAATGAAAAATACTCTCTAAATTACGCAAACCCTAGGCAAGCTAACATGCACAGAGCATACACCAATAAAATCTAAAGCCAACCACAAGCAAAAAAGGGTAGAATATGTGAGCTCCCGAATGAAGCAGGTATGTCTCACCTAGGAGAGGCTTGAGACTCCCATACACAATAAGCAGAGGTTCATAACCAATTATTGTGGCCCTCAGCTTCAATGCATAAAGCGACTGTGCTGTCCGACCCCAACCTGGCCGGGACACCTGCAGAATAACCTGTACAAAGTACCCCCTCGATAACCTAGGTAAGGAAACTAAGGTCACCTCAATATAATCAA
>LPNX010405422.1:8406-100864 GCA_001517045.1 Pseudotsuga menziesii | reverse complement strand
GACCCTAAAACCTAATCTTGTTGGTGTACCCTATCAAAGAAAATAGTGTAATCCATTTTAATTAAGCATTGATTTTATTTGGCTTTATTACTCAAAAGATGTAGATGGTTGTGCAACCAATGGTGTTATGATGCTACATGAAGTAAAATGCACACCTAACAATCAATGCAAATGCATTGTGTCGAATGAAAAATAGGGCATGCTACTACGTGAAATGTAAAAATTTTCTTTCAATGAAAAATGCAAGCATTCCTATATGAAGTCCTGACTAATACACGAAGGAAATCTAGTGCAAGTACCATGCGAAATGCAAAGTGCAATGCATAATGATGCAAAAAAGCAAATATTTTGGATTTTTTGAATAAAAATGAGATACTAAAGCAAAAGAATGATTCTACTACCCCCAGAGTCGGCAAGCTCCATCCAACAACACTCACACATAGTAATAAGGTAAAATAAATATAATGCACTAATCCCAAAACAAAAAATCGAAAATGCAATGACAAGAACCTTCTTAAAAAAAAATTCCCTAAAAAAAATGTCTCTGGTCAGAAACAAAGGTGTATACAGACTCTAGCAGTATCAAAGGAGACTTAGAAATCATCAAAATTCACCTAGAAACAATCAATCTTCCTCTAGAAGGAAAAACTAAGGGAATGCGTGACTGTTTGCAGTAAACCCATTTATGTACGAGGTATCAAAGCCGCGTGTATACATGACTGTGAGTAAAAAAACTTGCGTATAGGAAGAGAAATGTATAAAAATAAAGGCAAACATATGAACTAAGACAAAATTCACACCAATTCAGACACTACCAGGAAAACATGCCCCCATACCTGACAAAGAAACAGAGAAATAAGAGCAATTCAAGAACATTGAATGCCGATAAAAACCCCCAGAAAAAACTACTAGGAACTCCCCAGCGAAGTCACCAATTCTGTTATGAAGAGAAATTCCTATGGCTTGGGGTACCACAATATACAGCTTAACTCAAGAAATCAATCCTTTCCTATATGCAAAAGAAACCAAACAACTAACACTAAAGGATCTCGATTAGTACCTTATTCCAGACGGTTGGTGTAGATCCCCATTGAGCTTTCCAACTTCAGCTTGAATTGATGAATTGCTTGCTCAACATTCAATAAACAAGACAAGCAAAGTTAGAAGGTTGAGATAGGAAAGGATGGTAAATGTACTGAAAGTGATAGCCTACCCTTCTGTTATTCCTCTTTTGAATTAATACGACACATGATTAAAGCCTCTAAGAAGAAACATAAGTTAGAGGAGATGGTGCCTTCCAGAAACTTATATGGAAAAGAAGATGATGAATAGGAACAATCGTGCAATCCCTCTCCATTTATTGATGCGTCATGAGTTTTTGATGAGGTGTTGATTCACGAAGAAGGAGGCAACAGCCCTCAAATAAATACATTTTTTAATTTTCTGCCTTCAAGAATATCAACCCATGAAGGAGGAATGTGCTTACTTGGTCTTGTCGAAGAAAAAGAGGACATCCATGATGAGGCACATGAAGAAGATGAAGTTCTAGTTTCTGAAATTTCGAGTGAAAGGGTGGATGTTTCATTGGAGAACGATTCTGTGGGCCCTCTTCTAAAATCTTTCAAGTATCATCCTAGCAGCTCACCAAAAGAAGGTAGTTCTTGAAAACTTTCCCATGAACAGATGGCAGAATATGCTGGAGGTTGCCGTGTTTTCTATGACCCCATAGCAGAGTACATGGAAAGGCTAGGTAATGTTAATGATTGGTCACTTCTCTACTATAAAGATTATTTTATTTGTTATATCCTTTTTCCATTATGCATTTCATTCATGTTCGTCAAGCACAAAAAGGAAATAAAACTGATAGGCAAGTTGCTTGATTGACTTCATTAGATGTCTGATTTCACTTAATCGGGCTTATGCACTAAGTTAGGTAGAGTAGGTAGGAACAAATAAGATTTGAAATCATCGATCATTTCCTTCATTACTGTTTTAGTTTGTTTTCATTTTCCAGTTGTAAGCACAGGTTTGTAGTCACAACTGTTCTCAGTTTCAGAGTATGGCCAAGAGCATAGTTTGCAGAGTGACATAAATTAGTTAAAGTAGTAGCTCAGAGAAAAAGGAAGGTTTCAAAGGAAATATTGGGGACAACCCAATGGATTTGGCTCTTGGTCTATAGGGGTTCTTTGCTACCTTGCTAGGAGGATAGCATCCCTCATGGAGGTAGTTGTTAACACTTCGTTTGCAACAGTCGATTTATGGGCTTGACAAAGTTCAAAAGGATCTTGCTCATTAAAAATTTATATGAATTTCCTTGAGATATCAAATGTATGTTTTCCATCATTTTATACCATCAGATGAAGAAGAAATCTCGATATATGGTGGTAGATTCCTCTAGAGGTGAAGACATGTAGTAGCAAAGATAATAGAGAAAGGCGTCATAGACCAACAATCCGGGATCACAAGGAAGAAGAGCGATGATGGAGCATGGTTTTGTCCAAAGGACGTGATGGAATGGTCAAGTTTGGCTTTCATGAATTCTGTCAAAGCAGGAAAACAATGAAAGGACAAGATCAAGGCGAAGCCTGATCGATGAACTGATATGGTTTTGTTGGGAAAACATGCTCGGTAGATGGGACTTACCCAAATCACAAAACAAGTTAAAGAGTAGAAATATCTAATGATGGAGATGAGAGCATAAGCAGATCTATGACGCTTGTCGATTTCGCATGCCCAACTTGTGCGGATAAAGTCATGATTCTAAATCGAGAAAAGTGGTATCGGCTGCAAATATCGACTGTCACGACAAAGGAGGGAATAGATCTACGATCGATGTTCTTTTCGCAATCTGAACTAGCGCGGACAACGTCACGGTCCTGATTGATGAAGATGTGGTAGGACCCACTCAGATTGATGGTTTCATGGAAGGGTCGATCTCAATCGATGAGTAAGAACACACCTCAGTCTAAAGTTGCTTGTTGTGTCAAGAAATGAGAAATTAGCGACAGAAGTAAAGAAACGTGGACGATGGACATGAAAGATTCCCCAAATCAGAGGGATGAGGAGGCCTCAAGGATGCAAGCTTCACATCCATTTCATAGATGACAGTGGAAGGGATTTTCACACACGTAATCTGCCTCCCAGCAGATTAGCCAATTCCCCTGACATATTTTGTAATAAACCTAAGGAAAAGGTTGTGTCCAATGACACTAACTTCCCTGAGTCCATAGGTATGGCACGTGGCTCATGTAGAAAAAATATTAGGGAAGCAGGAAGTTCAGCTTTCAAAGTGACAAATCAAGCATCTACACGAAGTGAAGAGATGCTACGAACTAAGTCTGCTCAGCGCCATCATCACAGTGAATGAAAAGGCAATAAAGGTCAAATCCACATTCTTTAAAACTAGTTGGATAGCCACGCGGGAAGTGCAGGAAGTGCTTAAAATCCTACCCATATCAGATAAGATAATTAAACATTAGAGGATAAGATCCCCACGCTGGCGTCACACATGTTACTTTCACGTCGACCAGTATTCAGAAGTATATCCTTCTCCAGGTCGTTTCGGTTGGCCTTATATAGTGTCATCCTCCGAAATCGTTGAAGTATGGAAATGCATAGATGGTGGGAGATAGAGGTTGAATTACAAGAAGTGTTGCTCCCTTTCACAGATAGCCATGGTTGTGTGGTTTTAGAAGCTAGTTTGATAGGGGCTATTGATGGTTGGCAAACATAAAATTGTGTTTCTTCACCATCGTAGCTATCTACGCCAGGAAAGCACCAACCGTTGGGGCACAAATGTTGAACACCTAGGGAGGTTCAAATGTTTCCACACAGCCCTACCTTCAGATGCATTGTGCATGGGTTTTTACATCCCAAGGATGCTTCTCTGACACCTCTAATTGCAATCACGGCCTCTGATGTCCCAACGCACAATGGTGGATGAGTTGTTGGAGCAAATGCTTGGTTTGGGATAGTAGAGGTCCGAAGCCTTCATTGTCGTCCATATAGTCTCCACTTAACGACTTTTCCATGGGCAAGGAGGAGGTCAAATGCACACTTGCCTATGTTTCCTATGTGAAAACCCTCCTCGTAGGAGGGAGAAAGTGGTACAAGGATGATAAATCTCTTAAGACGTTTATCATCATTAAGTGCATGGCCACCCTTTTCCCAGTTCCCTCCTATAACTGTGTTACCAGACAAAGGAAGGGATGGAAAAATGGTCAAGAGCTGAGGAACGGGTTTTCTTGTCATCCTTTGAGCAACATGGTCTAAAAGAGGAAGACTGGTCATAGGAGGTAGAAAGGCATGTCTAAAATGGTCCAAGTTGGCAATAGATTATCAGCAGGAAAATTAGATATCGCTTTCATGTTACCAGGATGAAGAAAGCTATGCGAAGTCAGCTCACATTACCATGTGCTACAGCTCCATAATGTTTGTGGATATTTGTAAATCATAGTGACAGTTCCACTCTCTAGACTGTTAACACTTGATTGTGATTGAAAATGGTTTCTAGGTTTAGTTTCAGAGAATAGCCTTAGTGCTGAAATAATATAAATACACTCCCGATAGAGGGAGATAGAGGTTGGTTGGGAAACTTTCAAGGGATGAGGCTCTCCATTGTAATTAGTCTCTGGTTTCTGTGTTATGAATAAATTTACAGAGGAAGGATTGTCTTTCAAGGCAGAGATTCCTGTGTTGTTGTTTCTTTCAATATGTAATTTCTTTACCTGAAATGTTCATCCTGTGTTCAATCCAGTTTGTTAAAATCTTTCATAAATGAAATGAGTGCATAACAGTTTGGAATTCATATATGCTATGCTCCGTTTGTTGTTTCAGATATTCATTTAAGTTTTCTTCTAAAGTTACTATAGAATTCATCCTGTAGATGCTTTGCATAATGCACTGTCCCCTCTCATCTACTAATCGCCCATTAAATATCTCATGATTGCAAGATCGATGGCTATCTTGCCTCTATTTGTAAATTTATGCCATTCTTTACCTCTTGCAATATGTTCCCTACCCGGACCTTTGACTCCATTTCCTAATGGTTCCTTACTCTGATAGTACCACCTACATCTTATATTGATGCACCTGCCCTATTCAGGAGTCTGGCCTCCTGAATTTTCTTGATCGAATATCCCATGTGAATTAAACCCAAAAAACAAGTGAGAGATCCCTCTGTGACTGTGCAGGGCCAGAGGCACAGTCTAAAGTGGTTTTGTTGTTACCTGGGAGAGAGCCTTCTGCAACCTTTGGTTCAATTCTGGTGCTAATAGATCGCATGAAAAAAGGTCCTTTACTCTATCGAATTTATCCCTATTTATACAAATTCAAAATGTCTCTTGGTGTCCCATTCCCTTTGGGATTCTTTACAAATCAGTTACAAAAATTCTTGTCTGTTAGTGAACTTGGTATCCTAGGAAAATATTACAAAATGTATTAATAAAACAAACTACTAAGTGGACCCAGCCACGTTATTAATGAATTTTTTCCAAATATTTGCATCTATTGTTATAGTCTCGAATCCAGTGGGCTCTAGGAATCTGATAGTGATTTCATGTTTAGCAACTTAGGATTTTATATTTGCCACTCTGGTTGGTATCAACCGAAGTTGATCTTCCAATAAATGACTGCTACCTACTCTATTGCAGTTTTCAGCACCCTCTCATCCAAACCTTTGACCAAATGGATACTTTGTTCATCCTCTAACCATCTTTCCTGCAATTGCTTCAAAAATCCTTAATGACCAAGAAGTTCTTCTAACCTTTGTTAGGATATTTAGACACTTAGGAGTTAGTTAAGATCAACTTTTGTAATATATCCATTAGGTAAAAGTGTGTTTCTTTAGTATGCATTAGTATGCATTTGTAAATATTCTAATCTGATGGTCACGATATGTTCTAGTCATAGAGTGATCTGACGGTTCAACTTCTCTTAGATCATACCTACCACTGATCCGTGGATTAACACCCGATTGGTCTATGATCTCTATTTAAAGAACATAGAGGGTCCTTGGCTAGTTGATTGATTATAAGAAGCTCATGTAACTTTCTTTCTTTTGCATAATAAATTGCTCCAAGTAGCTATTTGGCTGGGGCCGTAGACTGTTTCCCTCTCGAAGGTTTTAACCACGTGAAAAACATCAGTGTGTTGATCTGTGATCTATTTGTGTGAAGCAGTTGCTCAAGGTGTTCGGTATTTTGGGAGTACCCTGTGTACCTGAACATGGTATCAGAGCTTTTATGAAGAGCCACTTTCGGTTTTGATCTAGATTTGGAACCGGTGTTGCTGAAACTTTGAAAGGGTTTATGGTTCTAGATTTTTTGTGCATTTTTGGATTATGGGAGTTGTTCCATTGTGTTTAGAGCACCGTTTCCATTGGGAAATAGTTTTTGTTTCATCGAAAACTGTTTCCGTTTGTTCCAGAAACACCCATTTCGGCAAATCTGAAGGTATAATGTTACAGTGATGGATTTATTTTATTCTTTTTAAATCTCTCATATTTGATCAGTCTTATTATTAGATCTTTTTTGTTTTATCTTCAGACTATTGCCTTCCCTGGATGCGTATGCTGTTTGTCGTGCACCTTGCGCAATCACGGCGAATCAGAAACAGTGAGGGACTTTTTTTTTTCTTGTCTTCTTGGCTACGTATGGTCTTTGTCGTGCACTTTGTGCAATCATGGCAAATCAGAAATAGTGAGAAAACTTGAAAACGTAAACTTTCTGAGTAAGCTAACCAAGATCTAACCCCATTGTGTGGAAATTTTTTTTTTTTGTTTTTTGTTTTTTGTGTGATTTGTAGGAAAAGAAAGCAAGCACGGAGAATGAGAGAGAAGAGTTAAAAATAAATAAAAAATAAAAAAACCCTTCCTCTTTCCATACTTTTACGTACCTTTTAAACTTAGCTCACTTGGTCCAAAGTTGCTTTACTCCTTGATAAGTCTTGAGTTCAAGTCTTATCAAGCTACTTTTTAGTGCATGCAATTTCTATTCTCAAGTTACTTTATTGTAAAAGTGTATCTAAAATAAATAAAATAAAATAAAAAGTGAGTCACTTAAGTCTTTAATTTATTGCCACACTATTTAAAAGTCACATTATTGTAAAAGTGAACATCACTTATTCTACAAAAGTGATTCACTTCAAAGAAACTTTATTGTAAAGTGATTGTCAAAGGTTGATTTTGGGAAGAGGGGGCTTCTTTTTTTTAGTTGGTCAAGTTAATATCTGCCATGTCACTATTGGGGACATCTTCAACATTTTCTTTGATCAAGCATAACTTCATCATCCAAAATCAGTTTTTAGTGCCATTTTTTTTAAAACTGCATATTTTTTCAAGCTCTTTGCATCCAGATAGTTAGTTTCTATTCTTTCAGCCATTATTTTATAGTATGGCCACCCATTGTGATATTATACTTACAAGTTCTAACTATTTCTCATGGAAATCTTGTATAGAAGATGTTGTACGAAGTAGGGGACTTTTCAGGATAACCTCAGGGAAAGAAACAGATCCCACTGATGATGATAAGAAAATTAAATGAAAAAATAGATGTTATGAAGCTCATGGAATGATTGGGATGTCAATCTCTATTGATTTTCAATTCCACATATCTAAAATTGATGAACCTGATAAAGCTTGGGAAAAGTTGGAAGCTGTGTTTGATAAACACAATGAAATTCGGGGTCATCAACTCAATAATGAGTTGACTTCCTTGAATCCAAATGATTTTTCATGCATTCAAGACTATTTATCTAAGTATAAAAATCTTAAACTCTTATGTATAGAATGCAAGATTAAGAAAGAAGACAAAAATGTATTTATCATATTCTTTCCAAAAATGGACCTGCATATTCTGTTTTTGTATCGACATTCTACTCCATGAAAGAATCCTTGACTACAGCTAGCTATCAAGATCCTAGTCTTGAATCATTTTGTGATTCCTTAATTAGAGAGCAAGATAAGCTCATTCATCTTGGAATAATTAACGATGCAGATACATCTGGGAAAGCCTTATTGTCCCAACAGAAAGAAAAGTCCAAGCCTCCGAAGAAAAAGAATTTTCGCAATACTAAGCCAAACAACGAGGTTCCCAAACCTTCTCAGTCAGCTCCTTCTTTAAAAAATGACAAAGGATAGAATCCAAAAGGAAAGAAGACTGAGCATCGTTGCAATTTTTGTGGGAAAGATAATCATGATGAATCTAAGTGTTTTAAGAAGATGGCAGCCTTGGAAGCAGCAATGAAGAAGCACCACATCAGCCTAGATTCATCTTCAGAATCTAACTCTAATGGACATGCACTTTGTGCTTCTTGTTAATATTATACTGCATCTTATTTTTCTAATTCAATTGAATGGCTCATTGATTCTGGAGCATCTTATCATATGGCTAAGGATAAAGCCATGTTTTCTACTGTGCATGACTGTAACACCAAACAAATATTTATTGGTGATGATAGATCTCTAAGTGTTATAGGATCTGGAACAACTCCAGTAGAAAATGGTCATTTCAGTGATGTACTATGTGTTCCAAAAATTTCCTGCAATTTTTTATCAGTCTATCAAATTACTCATTCAGGTGAAGGCAAAACTATGACGTTTACATCTCACCAAGTTGTAATCAAGGATTTTAAAAATCATCAAAATATCCTTGCTACTGGAACTGTTGATGATATTACCAGGTTGTACAAATTTAACAACTTTGGGTCATCACCTTTTCCTTCAATTTTTGTTGCTCATAGTGATAACTTGAGCAAACTTTGGCATGAGCAATTTGGTCACTTAAATTATCGCTCATTGCAACAACAATGTAAAGACAATATGGTGACTGGTCTTCTACTAGTATCTTGCAAGGATGGTGTTTTTTTTCGGTTGTGTACTCGGAAAACATCATTGGGACATTTTTGACAAACATGCCTCTTGGCAGGCCTCGGTTCCCTTGGAGCTTGTGCATAGTGACTTCTGTGGCCCTCTTCCATCTGTTTCCTTTTCTGGTTTCAAATATTTCTTAACTTTCATTGATGACTACTCCAGACACACTTGGGTTTACTTTCTAAAACTTAAGAGTGAAGTATTTAACATGTTCTTGGCCTACAAGGACCTTGTTGAAAAACAATCTAGTCATCAAATTATTAAGTTAAGATCTGGAAATGGAGGAGAATATGTTAACAACAAGTTCACTAATTTTGCACTGAACAAGAAATCCAACAACATCACACTGTTCCATATACACCACAACAAAATGGTGTAGCTGAACGGAAGAACCACACTTTAAAAGAAATGGCTAATTGTATGATCCAATCTAAGGGACTAAGTCTTCAATATTGGGATGAGGCCATAAATTGTGCAAATTACATAGTTAATCACACACCCACTAAATTTTTACAGGGTATAACACCAAAAGAAGCATGGAGTAAAATTAAACCAGATGTAAGTCACTTTCATGTGTTTGGTTGTGAAGCATGGGCTCACATTCCAGATAAAAAATGGAAAGCATTGCAGCCTAAAAGTGAAAAGTGCATATTTGTTGGATATTCTTAAGATGTAAAAGGTTATAGACTTTTTCAGCCACATTCTCATGATATAATCATTAGAAGAGATGTTAAATTTGATGAAAATCTCTCGGCCTGCGAGCCTAACTTGGCGGGTGTTCCATCTTTGGCCTACGAGCCTAATTCAACGATTCTGCCTTCTTCTTCTTCTTCTTCTTCCAGCTTCCTTGATAGGTTTCCAACTCCAGTTTCTAATGATGACAATGAGGATGAAAATCCACCTCTGCCTACTCATGTTCCTCCAATTTGACGAGCACGAATACTTCTTCAATGGGTCCGTTCAATATGTGAAGCAGCTGGTGATCTTGCCGACAATCCTAGAGATCAACGTCGAACACGTTCTTAGTTTCAGTGAGCCTCTTCTCTTTTGGCTCAAGCTTTTGAGAATGATGATCCAAAAACTTTTGCAGAAGCTTCAGGAAATCTAGATTGGAATATAGCTATGGATGAAGAATATTGTTCCTTAATGACAAACGATACTTGGGATCTTGTTCCTCTTCCAAAAGGAAGAAAACTTGTCAGATGTAAATGGATCTACAGAACTAAGTATGCATTAGACGGAAGTGTTGAAAGACTTAAGAAAAGGTTAGTTGCCAAAGGTTTTTTCCAAGTTGAAGGGATTGACTACAATGAAACATTTTCCCCTATAGCAAAAATGAACTCCATCCACCTTGTTCTTTCCCTTGCAGCCTTACATAACTGGGAAGTCCATCAAATGGATGTCAAGTCTGCCTTCTTACATGGTGATTTACATTAGGAAATTTACATGGAACAACCTCCTGGATATGTTCAAAATAACTCTAGCCTTGTTTGTCTCCTTAAGAAATCCTTATATGGCCTTAAGCAAGCTCCTAGAGCTTGGTATGCCAAAATGGTTAGCTTTCACCTTGACACTGGTTTTTCTAGATGCCATTCTGACCCCAATGTCTATACCAAGAAAGTAGGAAACCATCTCATCATACTTGTTATTTATGTTGATGATATTATCCTTACTGGGAGTGACCCTAAACTTACAACCCATGTGAAATCTAGTCTTAAGCAAAATTTTGAAAAGTCAGACTTAGGACATTTTCATTATTTTCTTGGTCTCCAAGTCTTGCAAACCAAAGAAGGAATATTTCTTTCCCAATATAAGTATGCTTGTGACCTTATTCATCGCTTCCACGTGGAATATTGTAAACCATCCCCTTCTCCCTTCCAGTATGGAGTCAAACTTTCTGCCACTTGTACTTCCCCTAAAGTAGATGCCACCTTGTATCGTCAGCTTGTTGGTAGTCTTTTATACTTGACTCATTCTCGTCCTAACCTTTCCTTTGCCATTGGTAATGTTTCCCGTTATATGCAAACTCCTCATGAAAGTCACTGGAAAGCAGTAAAAAGAATACTTTGATATATTTGAGGTATAATTCAGTTTGGTATTCATTACAATACACGGGAGAAACCTTTATTGGTTGGTTTCACTGATTCAGATTGGGCTGGCGATCCTAATGATTGAAAGTCTACTGCAGGTTATGTTTTCAGTCTAGGATCTGAACATGTCACTTGGTCTTGTAAGAAACAACAAGCTCTTGCTCTTTCCTCAGTAGAAGTAGAATATCGAGCCGCAATTAATGCCAATCAGGAAGCTTTATGGCTTCAACAGATCCTTTCAGAGTTTGGATTCGAGCAGCAATAGCCTACTCCACTTTGGTGCAACAATCAAAGTGCCATCAAGCTTGCCAAAGATCTAGTTCTACATCAGCACAGTAAAAACATTGAGCTGCATATGCACTTCATCAGAAATCTTGTTCATGATAGTGTTATTGAAGTTCTCTATTGCCCTACAGATGATCAAGTTGCAGACATATTCACCAAGTCTCTTACAGAAGTGAAGTTTTCTAAACTTTGGTATATGTTAGGAGTTCAGGAATGTGTCCTTAAGGGGGGATAGGCTCTAATGCCTCCTTCCTTCTCCTAATAGTGACACTTTTGTAAATCCTTCAATCCTATCCCAAGTTTTTCTTAAGGGGGGATGTTAGGATATTTAGACACTTGGGAGTTAGTTAAGATCAACTTGTGTAATATATCCATTAGGTAAAAGTGTGTTTATTTAGTATGCATTAGTATGCATTTGTAAATATTCTAATCTGACGGTCATGATATGTTCTAGACATAGAGTGATTCGACAATTCAACTTCTCTTAGATCATACCTACCACTAATCTGTGGCTTAACATCTGATTGGTCTATGATCTCTATTTAAAGAGCATAAAGGGTCCTTGGCTATTTGATCGATTATGAGAAGCTCATGTAACTTTCTTTTTTTTCCATAATAAATTGCTCTAAGTAGCTATTTGGCTGGGGCCATGGACTATTTCTCTCTCAAGGGTTTTAACCACATGAAAAACATCGATGTGTTGATCTGTGATCTATTTGTGTGAAGTGGTTGCTCAAGGTGTTTGGTATTTTGGGAGTACCCTATGTACCCGAACAACCTTCTCCTAGAATATGTTTAACAACAATTCTAAGTTGTGAGAACTTTTCTGCAGAATTCTGCACAAACACCTTTAGTCTTTCGGACTACCTTTACCAATTCCTCTGCTGTTGTACTCCCAAATTCAATCAGTTCATACTCTAGCTTCACTGTATCTAAGTCCTTGATGGGTGCATCAACGAAGGTTCTTTAGTTGTTTCCAACCAAGTCAAACGTCCTTATAGAATTTCCAGGATATCCTGGGTCTTGTCTAAGAAGTAAGAAGCTCAGGGATGATTTTAAGGAACCCTACTTATTTAAAAGTGTATAAATGTTGGTGAATATTGTTGATGTAATTGTAACTTCGGAATGTATTCATTCATATTTCTTATGCATTGTAACCTGATGTTTATTCCAGAATGTATTGTAATGTATTTAAGTCATGTCATACCTCGATGTTTATTCTGGGAAGTTTCTATATTGAGAAAGTCATGTTAAGTCATTGTGGGTAACCCTACTATTGGTCAAGGGTTAAAATGCCCACAGTTGTGGGGCCCTTAGGTTATTAGACTATCCTAGTGAATTCGACCCTAGGTGAGTCATTGTAAGTCGGGGCAATAGTCCCTACCATTCTGTTACCCTCCTATTTGTCGAAGGAGGCAAAGTTCCCACATGTGGTGGGGCACTAGGGCTATTAGACACTCCTAAAGATGTTGGCTCTAGTAATTAATTGTTAAGTGAGGCTAACATGTTGGAGTGGGTTCCAAGTGAATGGAAGAATATAAATAGAGTTAGAGCCTCTCTATTTATCATACTCATACACACACACTCACTCATTGGGGCGCATGAATGAGAGAGGAGAAGCTCTCTCAATGTGAGAGAGAGAGACTGCTGTGGTCGAGAGATCATCTTACTGTTTTATGGTTTTACCTTTGGTGTTGATTCTATCTCTAAGGAAGTTGCAGGGTTTTCTCCTTTATAGTTTCCCCAAGGAAAATTCTTTGTTTCTCTTGTCTCTTGTGTTGTGCTTGTGTTTTATTGATGTGCATGTTATTCTCTCAGTTAAAGATCCTATGATCATAATGGTAGCTTGAATGATAAAATTATAACATGGTATTAGAGCTAACCTGAGAAGAAGAAATTGTGCAGCTGCAGAAGCTAGAAATTCTTACTTTTTGGGTCTCTCTCCACAATCCATCAGCAAAATTATGCTAGGATGACTCTCCATTGAAGGGCACATCTTTTTGTCGAAGCGAAATTCAATTCCGAGCATTTTTAGTTTTCAATGTAGAAATTAGGGATTTCTACAAAAGAGGAATTTTTGAGTGAGCCCATCATAGGATTGTTATCCTCATCAAAATTGAAGTTTAAAGACCTGGATCAAGAAATTTGGTTGGGTGAAACTCTGAGAAAGTCAAACCCTAGTTTGACCCCGAGCTAGAAAAAACCCAAAATACTAAAACTGCTAAGTTTTGGTAAATTCGCTATATCCCGATATTGGAGAAGTTTCAGGAGTAGAAAATTACAGGGGCTGAAGATAAAATCTTGATGAACATTGTTTCCAAAATTCAGCCTTATATTTGCTATATTTTTGGAAATATGATTCCTCCAAGTTAGGGTTTTATCCTCTTAGAGAATTCATCCCTAAACAGGACACCTAGGGAGAATTGCAATATCTTGGGATACAGAGGTCCAAATGGAATTAATGAAAATTTTCCAAAAGGGTAATAGATATTAATTTTTGTGGTCCAAAGTTAAGACTCGGAAGATGAACCAGTGACATGTGGAAGTCTGTACAACTTCATTGTTCTGAACAGTCCTGTAACAGGTCACCTTGGGAAAAGGATCATAAATCCAAATTGGTGAAACTAATTTTGATGATACCTATGGTGTTGGATCAAGGACATGCAAAGTTACCTCAGTGTGGAATTTCATAGATAAAGGAATATTAATTTTATAGATATCATAGAAACAGTAATAGGCATTTCTGCGGAAGAAATTGGAAAACTAAGGTTTCCTATTTCGG
Source organism: Pseudotsuga menziesii (assembly GCA_001517045.1). Taxonomy (NCBI): domain Eukaryota; kingdom Viridiplantae; phylum Streptophyta; class Pinopsida; order Pinales; family Pinaceae; genus Pseudotsuga; species Pseudotsuga menziesii. The sequence continues at coordinate 86,838 of LPNX010405422.1, read as the reverse complement.
GAGCTTCTCTCCACTGTTTTCAGAAAAGGAGTACATTGGACAGCTCCATTTGAAGAGATCTATCTATATATTAAATAATATTTGAAAGATTCCAAGTTTTTAAAATTAGGGTTTTTGTGACAAACCCTAGATCATCCAGCTGCGGAACCAGGATGGACACCTCAAATCGATAAGATCTAATCCTTTGCTATTTTCATTTGAGGTTCTCATTTCAAAGTGATCTATCACATCAGCTTGATGATAATCTTGGTGAAATTGACAAATTCCAAGTATGGAAGTATATGATCTATTTGAAGAAAATGAATGGGACACATACATGAGTAGAGAGGTTCCAATTCCAGAGGGAGATGAGGCTAGAAGCCTTACATAAGAAGAACTTGGTCAAGGCCAAGAAGATCATTGCTGATTCAGTCACGAATCAACTTGTACTACAAGTGTCTTCCCTAAATAAACCAAATATGTTTTATTCCTTGACCAAGCTATTTGAAGGGAAGAACATACATCATAAGATGACCTTAAGAAACCAGTTGAAGAATGTGAAGATCCAGAATGCAGAGACCATGCAGTCATAAGGGTCTCTCAAATCAAAGAACAACTTGAAGCGGTAAAAGAAGAAGTGAAGAATGCAGAAGTGGTGATGGCCACCTTGAATGGCCTCCCAGGATCATGGGATTCATTCATTCGAGGAATGTGTGCCAGAAGGAAGTGATTACTTTCAGTGGACTCTGGAAAGAAGAGGAAGCTTGACTCATAAGAAGAAAAGAGAAGATGGAAGCAATTGAAGATCAAGCTCTCACCTTCCAAACAAGATACCTCAAGCGATGAGGAATATGAAGAACTCAACTCTCGAAGAACCTCTTATCCACCTTAACATTTGGATAAGAAACAATGCTATTATGAATGAAGAAGATGATGAAGCTGAAGGCTCAAGAAGGAGTCTACCCATGAAACAAATAAAGATAAGTATTCAATTGTCATTTCATTGTTTTGTTATGCATTTGTTTATATTCAGTTAATGTATTATGCATGATGGAATGTTTGCATTAATGATAGTATACTAATAATATGCATGTGATGGGTAAGTAGCTCATGGTGCTATACAACTCTCCATTGCTACTTATCTAGAATGAAACCTCTTTGCTGACATATTGGATTAGTGCATAATCTCAATGTTGTCCTGGTAGAGATGGAAGGCATCTAGAAATTTTCCGTGAGATATGAATGGATGTTGTATTGGCTAAAATAGTTGCATGATCATATAGTTATGCATAAGAATTTTTCATTATGAATATACCTTATGAAATGTTTCTAACCATACAACTGCATTTGACTTGTAGGAAATATCGCATACATAATCACCTACAAGCAAAGAAGGATAAGACTTTTTCCGAAGAACATGTGACGACATTTCAAAATGAAGAATAATATGACGAATACAGCAACATCATTGACGCAGAACCTTCCAACCATGAAGAAGTAACCAAAAAGAAATGGAAGACCAGGTCAAGAAGAATGATGTCTAGGATGCAATATCAATATGTGAAGGGAAGTTCGTAGCTCCATCATGCAGTAGATGGAAACATCGTGGGATACAAAGCAAGATTAGTAGCACGAGGCTTCTCATGAAATGAAGGCATAGACTACGAAGAGACATTTGCAGCCAGCAAGAATTGAAACACATATATGATAAGCTTGATGAAGATCTTAACCTTTGCTACAAGGTTGAAGATACAAGTCTATACACTAGATGGCCACATAGAATATTAGTAGCATAGGAAGCTACTTGTCATTCCGATACAGAATGTTCAATGAATAGAGTACAGAAGACAAAGGGAGTATGAAGCTCTGCTTCAAAGGGAGTGACTATAGAAGACCCTGTGTTTTGACATGGTACGACAGGATGGACAGATTACTGATGACTCTAGGCTTTACTAAGAGTAAAGTGGATTCCAACCTTTTCCTCAAGGTTGAAGATGGAAACCCAATGATGCTTCTACTATATGTAAATGATCTATTTGTGATAGGTACAGAGGGGTTGATTGTCAATACAAAGAGAAAGCTTTCTACTGAGTTCGAGATGAAGGACTTGGGTATGATGCATTACTTTCGAGGTATGGAGGTGTGGCAAAGTACAGATGGAATCTTCCTTGGACAAGGGAAGTATGCAGTAGAGATCCTGAAGAGGTTTGGGATGATGGACTGCAAGACTATGGCCACACCTATGGCATCAAACCTGAAGCTATTGAGCGATACTTCATCAGAGTTGGTTGTTTCTACAATGTATCGTCAGATGACTGGGTTATTTTTGTACCTGACGAACACGAGACCAGACATTTGCTTTGCTGTGAACACCTTGAGCTAGTTCTTGACATATCCGAGAAATGTTCACTTGATTGCTGCGAAGCATATTATGAGGTACTTGAAGGGTACCACTGATTATGGGCTCAAGTACGATGCGAATCAAAAGATTAACCTGGAGGGTTATGTTGATTCAGATTGGGCAGGTAGCGCCATCGATAGGAAGAGTACTTCATGGTGTTGCTTCAGTATGGGATCAGGTGTGATCTCTTGGTTTAGCAGGAAGAAATCCTGTGTGGCACTAAGTACAGCTAAAGCAGAGTATGTCGCACCTTGTTCAGATAGTTGTGAGGTAGTATGGCTACAGAAGGTACTGTCTAATTTATTTGATCTCCAGTTGGATGCTACTTGTATACATTGTGACAACCAGAGTTACATGAAGTTGTCAGAGAATCCAGTGTTCCATGACAAGTCGAAGCATATCGAGATCAAGTATCACTATATCAGGGAAATGGTGCAGAATGGAGCAGTGAAGCTCCAGTATGTTGCGATGGAGGAACAGATAGCTGATGTATTAACGAAGCCATTGGCTAGAGTGAAGTTTGAGTACTTCAGGGAGAAGTTTGGTGTTCTCCAAATTGAGGTTTGCTCCAATGGAAAGTGATGAGTCCCATAGCCATTCTGACATGGTGAGAGGATTGCTTCCTTCCATGGTCAGATGTAAGGGCTGATCCATTCTGTTATGGTGAGAGGATTGGTTCCTTCCATGACAGATATGAGTGCTGAGAGCCATAGCCATTCTGATGAGCAGGTCAGATGTAAGGGCTGAGCCATTCTATCATGGTGAGAGGATTGGTTCCTTCCATGTCAGATATGAGTGATAATCCATTCTGATATGACTGCAGGATTGGTTCCTACATGATTAGATATAAGGGTTGTTGCCATTATTTTAATGGAGCTGCCTGGTGAGGTACCAGGAAAACTCAGTCTAGGACTGAGGGCCATTCTGATATGACCGTGAGATTTTCTCTCACATGATCCGATATGAGTGCATGGCCATTCTGATGTGATAGAGGGATGTGTTCCCACTTGATTAGATGTAAGGGATGAGCCATTCTGTCATGGATAAAGGATTAGGTTCATCCCATGTTAGATGTGAGTGCTATCCATTCTGACTTGGTGCCATATATAAGGGTTGCCGCCATTCTTTGAATGGAGATACCTGGTGAGGTACAAGGAATCCTCAGTTTAGGACTGAGAGACATTCTTATGTGACTGGGGGATGTGTTCCCACATGATCAGATGTAAGTGCAGTGGCCTTTCCACAGATGATAGTAGTTTGGGTTCCTATCATGCTGGTGGTTGTAAGTGTTGAGCTTTTTCACAGATGATAATAGTTTGAGTTCCTATCATGCTGGTGATTGTAAGTGCTGTGTCTTTTCATAGATGGTAGTAGTTTGAGTTCCTACCATGTTGGTGATTGTAAGTGTTGTGCCTTTCCAAAAATGGTAGTAGTTTGAGTTCCTACCATGCTGGTGGATGTGAGTGCTGTCTCTTTCCACAGATGATAGCAATTTGGGTTCCTATCATGCTGGTGGTTGCAAGTGCTGAGCCTTTTCACAAATGATAGTATTTTGAGTTCCTATCATGCTGGTGAATGTGAGTGTTGGGCCTTTCTGATATGATTATAGGATTGGTTCCTACATGATCAGATGTGAGTGCTGGGCATGCCTTGCTGAGGAGTAGGTCAGATGTAAGTGCTAGGTGGGCCATTCTGACTTAGTGTCAGATATAAGTGCTAAATAAAGACCTACATGGAGCTAGGCCTACAACTAGCATGAAAAAGGGTTGGCTCTGTAGAACTTCCTGTGATGAGAAGAATCATGAGATAACACCCGTGATGATCCAGATCGAGTGATGATCCAGATCTAGTGAAGATGATCCAGCAGTGATGATCCAAATCCAGTGATGATCCAGATCCAGTGATGATGTCAAGTGATGATCCAGATCCAGTGATGATGATCTAGATCGAGTGATGATGATCTAGATCGAGTGATGATCTAGATCCAGTGATGATGATCCAGATCGAGTGATGATCCAGATCAAAATGAAGATGACTTGAAGATGAAGATGACTTCAAGCTGAAGATGACAAGAACTCAATGATGATCCAAATGATATAGAGAAGAAGACTTGTGTTGATAAATTGTGTCGGGAGAATACCTTCATAGTTAAGAGGGAGTGTTGATGTAATTGTAACTTCGGAATGTATTCATTCGTATTTCTTATGTATTGTAACCCAATGTTTATTCCAGAATGTATTGTAATGTATTTAAGACATGTCATACCCCGATGTCTATTCTGGGAAGTTTCTATAACAAGAAAGTCATGTCAAGTCATTGTGGGTAACCCTCCTATTGGTCAAGGGTTAAAGTCCCCACAATTGTCAGGCCCTTGGGTTATTAGACTATCCTAGTGAATTCAACCCTAGCTGAATCATTGTAAGTTAGGGAAATAGTCCCCACCATTCTGTTACCCTCCTATTGGTCGGACGAGGAAAAGTCCCCACAAGTGGTGGGCACTAGGGTTATTAGACACTCCTAGAGATGTCGGCTCTAGTAAGTAAGTTTTAAGTGAGGCCAACAGGTTGGAGTTGGTTCCAAGTGAACGGAAGAATATAAATAGAGAGTGAGAGCCTCTCTATTTATCATACTCATACACACACACTCACTCATTGGGGTGCATGAGTGAGAGAGGAGAAGGTCTCTCAGTGAGAGAGACATAGATTGCTGTGGTCGGGAGATCATCTTACTATTTCCTAGTTTTACCTTTGGTGCTGATTCTATCTCCGAGGAAGTTGCAGGGTTTTCTCCTTTATGGTTTCCCTAAGGAAAATTCTTTAAGTCTCTTGTCTCTTGTGTTGTGCTTGTGTTTTATTGTTTTGCATGTTATTCTCTCAGTTAAAGATCCTAAGATCGTAATGGTAGCTTGAATGATAAAATTCTAACAAATATTACCAATTATTAAAACTCCAACTATAAAATGATTGGCTATATTTTTTAAAAAATATTTTAATTTCCATAGATTTTATATCGTTTATATAATAATTTGGTGATTTTTAGGGTGAAATTTTTTTACCCCATCAACATTGGGAGAAATAGGGCTTCAAAAAATGCAAAATGGTGAATCTTTTTTGGGAGAAAAACATGGAGAAATAGCCCACTGAGCTAAAATTCGCCCCTAAAATTATCCCTGAAGAAGTTGTACTCGTAATTTCTTCCAGCCTTGTTTCCACTTGCTGAACTTTTAACATCTCCTCTGCTATTTGAAGCTGCATTTGATGAATTTTACTTCTAAGTGTGAGAGAATGCTTCTTCAATAGCTCAATATCTATTTTATGTTCATTTGCTTCTTTTAATGAGGCTTCTAATGAAGCTTTCTGGGCCTCTAAGGCTACTACTTGGGTTTCATAATTCTTGGCTTTCCCCTCAGTAGTAGTCTTCTACAGCCCTAATTATGTCCCTTTGTTTTCTAGAATTCCTTTTTCCTTATTCAACTCTTCAATTGATAATTTCAAACTGTCTTGTTCTGCTTCCAAGGTCTGATGTCTTTGCTGAAATATTTCAAACTCTGACAAGGTGGCCTCATATTTTATTTTAGACTCTCTCCCTACCTTTTCTTCCTTTCTCAACACCTCTTTCATTTCATCCATATTTCCTTTGTATTTATCGATATTTTCTATCAGCTTGTCCACATTATGAGCATTTTCATAGGCATTTGCAGTGCCCATAGCAGCTAATTCCTTGGGATTCTCTTCCACATTTTTCATGATTATTCTATTCTCTCCGTCACTGTAGTGACTGTTGGCTGAGATCCTACCTTCAACGTTTTCTTTGTCCTCCATACAATGGAATTCATTTTGGGATAAAAAAGAATATCCTCCATACATTCCACATCATATTTCTTTGAAGGTGTGAAAGGTACCAATCCCATTTCAGCTATGGGCACATGACCTCCTATTAGGATGCTACCAGATGTGGTTGGAAAGTCCTCTAGATTAGCCCGCACATGGATTTGTTCTAAACCTCCACCACCTTGAACTTAACTAGTATCCTGGACTTGTCCTCCAGTATCATGCATACCTCAATCAAAGTCTAAATATCCTTTAGCCAAATCCTTCTCCAACTTTGCCATTCTCTTCAGAAAAAACTCTGTGTTCTTTATTTTAACAGCTTCTTCCTGATCTTTCTGTGGTTCTTCAGCCAATAACTTTTTTTCCCCTGCTGCAAGTCTACGAGTGCTTTCTTCCTAAACTTTCTTTGCAACTTCCTCATATTCCTTGTCTGGCTTTGGGTTACTGTTGCTACTTCCTTTAGCAGCAAATGATTTTCCTTTCAACATTTTGCTCAAGGATGCCATACTATAGACATTTCTGAATACTTTCTCTTCTTTGTCTATGTAATCAACATACTGAAAATTTCTTTGTGAGATACTACCTTTCCTTGCGAGTCATTCCTATGGAAGCGTTTTTCCCCAAAGTGGAAGATTTCCAGTTCTTTGACAAAATCCAGAGCACTTTTGACTCTTTTAAACTTGTAACTTCCAACATAAAAAAGCACTGGTGGAAAAACCGCCTTCTTGATATCAAACAAATGGCTTCCAAACCATCTAGAATACCTGCCTGACTACCTCCTTCAATACTATATAGTCTGTTGCATAATTAGGCAGCAATGGAGATGCTCTAGTGCCTCCATACATTCTCAGGTAAGTTCCTTCCTTGGTGAAAAAATAGTCACCAAATTCTCTTATGGATTCCACTGATCCCTCTGAAAAACATGGGCAATCTTCTAAAAAGAATAACCTATAAAGCTGCCTTATGAATTCTTCACAAATTAGCTAATAATGAGTGTGATATTTTTGGGCTCCTATAATCTGATAGGAAACATAAATAGGAGATTTCCCTTCTATCCATACACAATTTAGCTTGTCAAACTTATGCCTATATATTATGTAATCTAACAAAAAGGATGACACATAGAATTCTGATTTGCTCTGCTTTAGACCCTCCTGAGCTACCTTGATACTTTTAGATAAGTTCTTGGTGGTAATATTATCCCAATCAAAGACTGTTCCCTCCATTGCCACATAATACATGAGTGGAATCCACCCAAAATTGTAAGGTTTTCCATCACATTTACCATACAGCCGACTCAACATCAATACTATTAATTTGAATGGGGTTCGAAGACTAGTTGTTTCATACTCTCCTCACAGCTTATGTCTAAAGGTTTTACCTTCAATAATCATCCCCTTCACTGTGTTAGTATAGTCGAATTTAATTCTCTTGACCCAATATCTGGTCACATTTATCTTTGCTTCTAGTAGACTATATGCTTTCAATATAAATGCTGGTGCAAACAATGCTACGAGCTTTCCCTCTTCATCATTAATTATCATACCCACAGTGTCTATCTTTGGAAAAACCCAACCGATGACCTCGGCACAGGGAAAAACATCTGGTATGGTGGCTATCTTTGTTATCCCAGACCTCATAATATTCGCATATAAGGAAAGATCCCCTAATCCACCTTCTGGCACTTTCTTGTCGAAAATCATGGGGTAGTTTTGGCCCCATTTCAACTCGGGCTTTACTCCTGTAACTCCATTGGTATCCTCGTACACTATCTCGACCCTTATTACAGCTGAAAATTCAGCAATCTCTTTGTCCGAATCGCTCTCATCGATTTTGAGCTTCTTTCTTCCCTTTTTAGGCATAGCTTTAGCAGTGAACAGTACCTGCAAGAAAAACTGTCTTAGCACCCATACGATCATATCAATCACATATATACATCATTTAAGCAGAAAACTAAAATTTCTTTACCCTGTCTATTCCTTCCATCATAAATAGCACTACGTCCGACTCAGGGTTACAACTAAAAAGAAAACAGACTCTGCTAAAACTGCGGCCAACCCTGGATAAAAAAATTTCCATACTATCTTTAAAACTGAAAACCCCCAATTTCCCTCGCTCTTTCTCAGTCGCAACGAGGCTTCAGGAGAAAACCAGAAAATCACGACGATGATGCCCTAGTGCAAAATGATGCCACCATTCCCATGGCCAAAATCGAAGGAAACTCCCCATATGGGCTCTGAAAAGAAAACCACCACCAAGGCCAATTCCCATGTGCAAGTGGTCGACTACATACATACTAGCGCGAAGTTCGGCCTTCTGAGACAAAAATCTCTGATCTAGCAAACTGAGCGAAAACGCACCTGAATACTCAAAATGCCTATGTATTTACTAAGGAAAGAAAAAAAATGCCTCGGAAATATGACCTAATAGAGGACAGGAAATGAAACCCTTTATAACATAGCCAAACCTAACCACTGATAATGACAGCTACGACCTTACTGAACCAATCATTGGGAAAAAAGTGAGGACACCTACCTGTCAGTCAAAGCTGGCTCGATGTAGTTGATTAGTGCATGCCACGTGAGATCCACCGAAAAATCACGCAAATGACTCAAACGGGAAATGTTCTTCAACCTCACCCACTCTATAAAAACCACAAGGTGAAAGAAACAAGTGAAATGGGAAAATAAAAAGGCTTCTCGGGTGGTAAAAAACCCTAAAACCTCTGCACATGTGAGCCCAAAAGAACCCTTGGTGGTGCCATCTACCGCGATCCAAACACATAAGTCATCACGATCAATCCTCCGCAACAGTGGCTCAAAAACCCAACATACTTCCATGACGGCGCGTCGGATGATACCTCCGTAAAAACAAAACGTAGATCAATTCATCGTAGCGGATCAATCCTGAAGAAAACCCCGCTGTAGCGGCTCCCATCTTGCCAAATGAAATGCTCTTTGAACTTTGCCGCCGTAGGGACAGGACATAAACAACCTTTCGCTACAGTGGGAACACATTGACGATGGTTTACGAGACAAAAAAGAGCCCGCTGTAGCGGCTCACGACTAATGAGAATGCCCGTTGTAGCAGGTCGCGGGAAACAAATCAGAAAACAATTGGAAACCTGCCGCTCTAGCGGATGCAAAGTGAGAACCTCGCCGACACAGCGGAAACACGTAGACATCAGCTCATAAATAAAAAATTGGAACTTGTTGTAGCAGCCCAATTATAGAAACCTTTCCACTAGAGCGGCTAACAAACGATGAACGGCTCACCGTAGCGACTGAAGAACAAAGGTGAGCCCACTATTGCAGCTCGAAATGGAAAATTTGTCCGTTGCTGCAGATCAAAGATAAACTTTCTCCCTTAGTAGAAATGAAAATTTTCTGCAAGTTCATGATGGATAAGAAAAAATCAAAGGTCAATTAAAGAAAACGAAAATTAATATTTTCAAAGGGGAGCCAAAAAATATTAAAAATATTTTTGGGAAATGTTGCAGCAGCAACAACTCTATAGGAAAAATAAATAAACAAATTAATCAGAAAGAACTAACACTCTTGCGAAAAACGAACAACAAGTTTTTGAGGTGACCAACTAAAGTGGATGCATCAGACTATTACACTATGGAAATTCCATAGTGAATTCGTCTTTGTGTCTTGTTGTTTCCCCTTCCCCTTGTAATATAATGTAAAGGAAACCTATCTACATACACTTCAACCCCTTTAGTACCTCCCTGACAACGACGCCAAAATGTTGGTAAAATTATATGTCAATTAATTTCCAATATTAAACTGTCAACTAGGGGTTTGTAAGCTTCGAGCTGGTGACACTATATGTGCAGGGTCAAAGGTTAACCTAATGTATCTTATTCTAGGCTAATGCTGATAAACACACTTTAATTGTGAAAATAAACTATGAAGTATCAAAAAAATTTCTATCTTATTTCAACTTTGTAAAATATACTAATCTACAAACTAATTATAAATTACAAAATTCAAACTAATTATAAACTAAATTAAATAATAACTAAAATTTTGATAACTTATAAAATTTACAACTCTCTATCTTTATTAACAACTAAAAAACCTATCTAATTAACATTTGAGCTTCATTTTATTTTTAAACTATTGAATTAATTCCTTATTAAATTTAACATAAAGTACCTAAGCATTTAAGCTTTTATTCTAAAACAAATTATAATTATAAATTCAAGCTTAACAAAAAAATTTCCAAATAAACAAATTCTTATTAGAACCTTTAAAATTTAACTTTAAATAACTACACATTATCAAATTACCAAAAATAAAGTTTAATCTATGAATTCCCATAGTAAAGGATGATTGCCCATAAACATTTAAAACTCTACCTCATGTTAATAGATTTCTCGGTTTAGAAATATTAAAATTGAATTCATTTCATAAGAACGACACCAATGGTAAGTTTCATTTACATCTAAAAGCTCAGTATTTAAAAGACAACTTCAAGAAACTTTTCTTAAATTTCAAATAAAAATATTTGATGAAAATGCTAATAGAAACTCTATTCAAAGTAGCTTTGTAGTTCTCTTCACATAGTATAACTCTGAAAACAATTTTAACACTAAAAGCAAGTTTGAAGTATAGAATACAGAGTATATCCCAAGATGTCAAATAAACTAATCAAATCTTTAAACTATTCGAGTGAAAGACCAAAACGAGTTCTAGATATGACTTTGACGTCAATCTAATGCTTGTGAAAAAAATAATGTCAAGCAAAACATACACTAAGGTTTACAAAAAAAACAATGCTATCCTACAAGAACTAATGATATATTGCATCTAATCTAAGTTTACGTGATTACAATACAAATAAATTAAATCTTATATTAAACCAATAATATTAGTAACAACCAAACAATAAATAGCTATATTTGCATCGATAGAAGTGAGGTGTTCTCCAGTTTAGTATGGGAGAGATGTTGTCACGTTTGTACGTGATGCTCTAATAAAATAATAATAAATTTTATACCCAACAATAATAAAAAATAAAATTTTTAATTATCCCCAAAAACAATGTCCTCCACACAAACAACTCAATATGGGGATATGTTGTAATGTTCATACCTAACATACTAATAATAAATTAATTAATCAATTAATGTCAAAAAAATGTTGAAACCATGTGCAAGGCTTCCTAAACAACCCATGGTTTAGGAGGGCCTTGCAAATGGTTTTAAAACCATGTGCAAAGCCTCAAAAACAGCCCATAGTTTTATTGTATATGGTTTAGGATGGCTTTACACATGGTTTTAAAGCCATGTATGAGGTAAATGTTTTGAATACTAATATAATTTAATTTATTCAATACCTAAGAACCATATTAACAAGATTATACATCTCACTTGAAGTTATATTTAGGATAGTATTAAAATGTATGTAATCTTTAGGTTTAAAAAAAATTCATTTTTTCATTTAGGATAGTATTGCAAGGTTTTAAATAAGGTTTTTTAAATTATGGGATTATGAAATATAACTATTAAAATATGACTTTTAAATAGTTAATCATTTATAATAATAAAAAATATTTAAAGAAATGTATATCAATAAGTTTTTTTCAATTATATTTTAAATATGGTTTTTAAAATATAATTAAAAATATAGTGATTTTATGAAATAGTATAATATTATAATGTTTTAATAATTATAATGTTTTAATAGATATAATATTTTAATAGTTTGAATAGTAAAAATGTATTTAAAAAATAAGGTTTTTAAAATATAATTGAAAATATAGTCTATTTATCCAATAGTATAATATTATAATGTTTTAGGAAATTTAATGTTTTACTAAATATAATGTTTTAATAGTTATAATGTTTTAATAATTTAAATAATAAGAATTAAATCACAATTTTTTGAATATGTTTCTAATAAAACAATTTTAATTATAATTGTAAATATAGTCAAATTGAAAAGTGTCATATTTAAAAATATATTGAATTTAAGTAACATAATTTCATTAACATTTCATTAACTTGCATACTGAGTTTTTTTTCTTCATAAGTTCAGTGTATGGTGTATTAATATTAATGCATAAATTAGCAGCTACATTGATTGGTTCTAATGATGCATTATGATGCATTAATACCAGAAAATGTTTGCATCTAGAGAGTATGATCCCTCTCGATGCTTGATAGAGCCTAGGATTTAGATCTACCCTAGTATAACTTCAACTCAAATATTAAATATCTTTTATTTGAAGTGATGTGCAATTTAGTATGAGATACATGCTTTAATAATTATCATGCCGACTTCAACTCAAATATTAAATATCTTATATTTGAAGTGACATGCAATTTAGTATGAGATGCATGCTTTAATAATTATCATGCCGACGTTATACCATTGGTCTTAATTCAACTAGTATAAAATGTAAAAATGGCATTTTAAGTTTTTAATATTAAATAATTGCCATATCTCATTATAATTTAAATATTAAACAATTGTTTTACTTTTCCATGATTCCTATTAAATTTTATATATAAGTATTTGAATTAACATAAAATGTGTGTATTAAAAAAAATATTATTTTAATATAATTTTTTTTTAATTATTGATTTGCTTAAATTTAAAAAGTGAACTAAAGCTTACCATTAACTCATAACTTTAGTATACAAATGAAGGTATTAGAGGACCAACCAGAACTACCAGACAAAGGTAAGTCAAAGGTAAGTTATGTGATTGAATCAATTCATCATCAAGCCTAATGTGGAACTTAGTAATGGAAGAAGTATGAGAATGAGTACCAAAATGCTTAACGCTTGCACAATACTTGATAATTTTTTAGAGGATAAAGGTTGCTAACTCGAGGATCGAATAATCAATGTCAAAATAGTATTTAATATGTCAAAATTAATGATTTAGACATAATTTATGTTTATGAGTTATAAGCAATAAAATAATGTGAAAGATAATAAAATAAATTGCAGGTGAATGAGCTATAAAATAAATAAAATAAAGTTATGAAAAAAGGACAATTTTGGAGCCCAACACCATCCACCTAGGCTCGTGACTTTCATAGCACAGATGGATCCCACATCTTAGGTTGGGAGAGTTGCAGGGGATTCTATGGTCGAAGGTTTAACATCAGCATTTGTAAGAGTTGATGTGGGATTGGGTCGAGAGGTGGCCCAAGCCACTTTTCGTCAAAAGTTTGTTTGTCGAAGGAATGACGAGGTAGACTCAATGAGCATTGAACATATTAGGGCCTATCCAAAGAATTGTCATGATATAGCCTCACATGTCATAATCCATGACACATAGAATCAGAGGAGAGGTTCCTTATTTATATACATACAATCTATAATTGTTTTATTCATTTCGAATTAACTTTTTGTTGTTATATCTATGCCTTTGTATATTTTTTCATATATGATAGTTCAAATGTTACATTTAAATTTTAACGTGTGAAGTTTATTAGATTGTTGAATGATCATGATTTCGATTCTCCACTAATAAAAATGTAGAAGAGCATATTAGAGAGGTATATACTTATTAAAGAATATCATTTGTGAAAAGTTCATTTTCGGTAATCTATGTGCATCTTATTGTTAATCATTGGACACACTTTGAAATCGAAAATTTGTTTTGTCCACAAGTTCCTTTAGGTTCAAACTTTTTTGACGCCATTCCATCTCTTGTAAGCATGTTTTACAAAATTCAATTTTCTAGTTTGAATAAATAAAGAATTGTTTAATTAAATAGTTTATTTTACTCACATAATGTTTGTTAGAACATCATACCACCTGGTACAATAGACATCATAGCACATAGAACCATAGTCTTATTTTTTTTTACCTATGCTACATAGTCCAAACTTTGGTTTCTGGTGTCTCCCTAAGGTTGTTCAGATTTTTGGACCATTTATGGTGCCTAGTGCCCTCACTTTGGTTAACCAAGAGATACGACGCCCTAATTAATGACCTTTTGGTCCCTTGGGGCACTCCCACTCCTTAAATCATGGATTTGGGTTGACTAGGGGTGCCCAAGCATTGTATTTGGTTGTTTTTTTCCCTTTTGGTCCATTTTTGACTTCCTATAGCGACTCCCACTCCACAATGCACTCCACCATGCCTACTCCACTTTCATTTACGACCACCCATGCCTTGCCAATGTTCACATGAACATTTGTGACCGTTTTAGGTAGTTTGGGATCCTATTGGTCCAAGTATGGGGGTTTGGAGGCCCAATGGAAGCCGGCCACATGTAAGCCTTTTGACTGCCTCCAAAGGATACTAATTTTATATTAATGTAATATAATGATGATACACACATGTTGGAATGTAATAGAAACTTTAGTTATTGGCATCATTTCGTGGTGCATTTTTTGTCTCCTTTATTTGTTTTGTTCATGCATTGCCAAATTATTTCATTGTAAGGATTATTTTAGGTTCTTTATGCTACTGTAAATCATAATTTTACATGGTATCAAAGCTCAAGGATCTTCAAAATGAATTCAGAGAGTTCATAGGGTTCAAATTAGCAAACTAGGGTTTCCTCCAGAAGATTGAGAGTTTGCATTGTAGATTATTTAGAAGATATTTGTCACTCAGTGCGCGACATCTAATGGATCAGTCTAATGTCACCTTGCTCACTCCATTCAACTAATTTGAGTCGAAGCCTGAGATGGTAATCCAACTGAGATTGAGAGGTGTCTATGGAGTTACCATGGGGATAGAAAATGAGCCAAACTAAGTTGTTGAGAAATCCAATTCTTTTAAGAGAATGGATGAAGCATTTAGAATACTATGTCTCAACATTTCAAGAGAGCTCCTATTTCATGTTGACAGGCTCACAACTTCAAGTGAAGTGTGGCTCAAGATCGAGTCTTTGCTTGGGGATATTGATGAACTGAAAGGCCATCAACTTGAAAATGAATTGATCATCTTGAACCCAATTCATTTTGATACAATCCATGGTTTCTGAAACCAAGTTCAAATCCCTATTTCTTCAATTGAATGAATGTTGCATTGAGAAGAAGGAAGAGAAGTTTATTATGCCCATACTTTCAAAGCTAGGGTCTGAATATTAAGTGTTTGTTTTGACATTTCACTCAGGAAAATTGAGTGTTTGAAACTGTAGAATTCCATCTTTGGCAGACTTCATGCAGTCTTTGACTCAAGAACAAGACAAGTTGGTCCAAATGGGTACCATCAAATCTACCAAGGACCAAGTTTTTGTAGCAAGAGATTCAAAGCAGGCAAAGGGAAAGAAACAACCTAAATATCCAAAGCACTAAGAGAAGAAGCACCCACGAGGTCTTCACTTAGTAAAACCATGTCTTAGCTCCTTCGCTCATGGGATATTAAACAATACCCCTAGTTCACTAGATATAGATAATTACTTACAAAGATCATTTTTTTAAGGGGCCCCTCCCAATATATATTTCCAATTAAAAAACCTCTATTTTTACAATATATTCCTTATTTTACTACAAACCCCTTTTTATACAGCCCTAATACCTATAAACACCCCATGCTCCATTCTTCTTACCCCCTCCAAATATGTACAATATATTGACCTTATTTTTCACAATTAAAAACCCTCCATTATGAATGAACGTGATAATATATTGCTCTACAAGGTGAATCCCTTGTAAGAAGAAGAATGACAAAAAGAAGCCCAAATATTCTGATTGGGGTTCGAATCTTAACAAGGACAAAGTGAAGAATCAAGAGAATACCAAATACCAAATGCACTTACTGTCACAAGGGTTGGCACCCTGAGAGTGCATGCATGAAGAAAACCATGGACATGATGGCGCAACTCCTTGAGAAAAACAACATCTCCTTTCTAGATGGAGCAAAGAATAAGGACGGGGATTCAAATTCTAAAACCAAAGAGAGATGTCAGGCATTGGTGGCTGGATCTTCTCGATCTTCATCCTTCATCATAGATTCAGGTGCCTAAAAACACATAATTTTTATATTTTATAATCATATAAAATTTCAAAAATTTCAAATACTCAGTAATGATTTAAATTATATATCTATATATATATATATAAAGAAACCCTAGAAACAAGGTATCAAACAATGTTGAGCTCGAAATAAAACAAAATTAAAACATGTGATGAAACAAAATTAAATGATGTGCTGAAATGTTTGGCGAGTTGATAAACAAAGAATTGAATCCAACCAATAACTAAACATATTTTATAATTGCATAATAATAATAATTTTTAAATCATGTAATGAAATGTTTAGTAAGTTGATTGATAAACAAAATAACATAGATAAATATTACATAGTTTATAAATAAAGTGGAAAGTGAATGTTGATAGTTATAACTAACCATTTAGTTTTATAAAGGTAACTTAATGTTAAACAAAACTTAAAATATATAATTTTATAGCATTATTCATACTAGATTATTAAAGCACAATACAATACTATTTAATAAAAAAACAAAAAAAATGATATGAAAAAACAAAAGCAAATTGTGAACAATGTTTTAACCATCCTTGAAGTGAAGCTTATGATACATTTAAGCATAACAAAATACAACTACCATGAAATGAATCATTACTATATACTTGTTACAGTTGGTTAATCTTGTATACTTATTACACTTAATTAATCTTATTGATCAGCTCAATCATATTCAAAATAAAAAATAAACTCAATAAAATCCAAAATTATAAATAAATACCTATAGTATAACTAAAATATTTTTTTTTATAAAAGGTGGGGAGAGCAATATTCAAAATATAATCAATCCGTCAAATATAACAAAAAAATGCCATAAGCAATCCGAAAATATAACCAAAAGACAATCCGTCAGCAGTGACATCACTCAGAATATAACCAAAAGGCAATCCGTCAGTAGTGGCATCATACAGTTTTTTTTTCAATTTCGTGGCTATAAAGCAGCCAAAAGCCTCGATTCTACATCATCCGAGCTTCGTAGCAATGGAAAATGTGTGCCAGGACGATCAATCTGACAAGTTTCATTTTGTGCTGATACATGGTACAGGCCATGGAGCTTGGTGCTGGTACAAGATCGTGCATCTTCTGCAAAAGTCTGGGCATAAGGTCACCGCCATTGATCTCACAGGATCAGGCCTGAACACTGTGGATCCTGATTCAATCACTTCCTTTGAGGATTATGACAGGCCTCTCATGAACATACTCTCAGAAATACCTCAGTCTCAGAAGGTCTGCAATCCCCATGGATTCAATTCCTGTAACAGTGAAGCTATTTCAGTTGCCATGCAATTTCTGAAATTATTTGGGTTCTTAACTGTTATTTGTTTGATGTAGGTTGTGCTTGTTGGCCATAGCGCTGGAGGCCTGAGCTTGAGCCATGCAATCCATGTGTTTGGCCATAAGATTGCAGTTGCCGTTTATATTGCAGCCACCATGCTATCTCATGGATTTTCTACTGACGAAGATGTCCAGCAGGTTGGCCTTATGAATCCAAAGGAATTACTGCTATTCAATGTTGTAATATGTGCTTCATACATGATTTTAAATTCAATGTTGTAATCTGTGCTTCATACATGATTTTAAGGACAACCCTTGTTTTTCTTGATATGCAAGTTTTTCTGTCTACGTTGTAGAAATTATGAAACTGGATCTCAGCATATAAAACATTTATGCAGACTTTTAATATTGTAAGTGCGTTTTGGTTCTACATTTTCTAGAAACGGAAGTGCATAAATCTGCAAACATGTTTCATATGCTTAGGACGATTAATGTGTGTTCTATTTCTTTCTCAGAGATATCGGAAATTAAAGTTTTTCTGTGAATCTGTGTAGGGAAGTCCTGACCCGTCAACGGTGTCAAAGGTATCTGAATTCTACTATGGTCTCGGATCAGACCACCCCCCAACAAGCTCAATAATACGCAGAGAAATGCAACAAGAATTCCTATATCAACTCAGCCCGTCTGAGGTACAAAATCTATCAGAATAACACCACGAAGAAATCCATGAATTTTACTGTTTGTTTGTTAAGGCCTTTTTATGCATCTGATTTTATCCAGTTTTCAGTTATTACTCAATCGTTTTCACTTAAACCTAAATGGACTATATATCTACATGACAGCCAAACCACAATAATTATTATTTTCTTCGCATTATTATTGATGTGGGTTGCATTCAAATTAGGATGTGGCTCTGGCTGCCCTGCTGTTAAGACCAAAATCACTGCTGGCATTCCAGAGAGCCAAATTCATTGCAACCTCGGAAGAATTCATGAAGGTTCCAAGAGTTTATATAAAGACGTTGCAGGACAGAGTCTTACTACTGGATAAACAGGAAGCCATGATAAAAATGTGGCCTCCTGATAAGGTCTTGAGCATGGATACAGATCACAGCCCTTTTTTTCTTCCCCTTTGGAGCTCCACAGACATTTGCTTTACATTGCCCAGCTGTTTGCAGGATGAACATGCTCCAACAACAGTTATAGTTTATCTCCTTTAATATACTAGTTCGTACATGGATGCTGTTAATGGTTAGTAAATAAATCTCAATTTATTGATGTGGTATGCAGAGTACAGCATGAGTGGGCCTAATGGTTAAGAGCATGTGTTTCCTCTTAGTAGGTCATGGGTTCAAATTAATTAGTTTCCCAGCATTGTATGAGTACTGACCCAACAGTAGCAATAAATAAAGCATTCATAAAGCTCATTTGTTTGTTATTTTTAAGTGGATTCTATATAATTATAGGATATGTTTTATATATATTTCAAATATGTGACCATTTATATTGATTTTATTATAATGATTAATATTTTTGTTTTTTCATTTTTATTTTTAATTTTAATGAATTCATAAGAACGTCTATTAACAGCTCCGTCTAATAAGCACCCAACTAGGAGCACGTCTCTATTGTGTATATATTGGTGGGAAGTAGGTAGTATCTAATCCGAGTTGATAGGCCCAGCGGAAAGGTTATTATAGGTCTGCCTTTATTGGTTTTCCTGGTAGGTTCCAACCTCCTCTGTCAGTTAGTTCGACAATCGAATCACTCAAATTAGTTGCTTGCATAGCAACCTCCCCCAGAAGATGTTGTGTTGTCCATTGTGTCCGTTTGAGCGCCCCCTCCCTCAATTTCCTTTCCCAAGATATTGAAATCTTTCAGAATGCAATGATCATGACGATACTTTGGTAACTTGGATTGAGGATGGTGAACAAAGTTATAGTTAAAATTTTATTGTTTCAAAATGTTGTCAAGATGATAATTTGTGACATGGGTTGGGCATGGTGAATAAATCTTAACCAAAAACTGTAATGTAAATGGTATTGAAAGGAGCTTGATACTTTTCATTCAAATTGATTGTTTTGAATATTTGCCTACTCAATACATATTTTGTTTACTTTCATTGTTCAAATTAAATTTAAGTTGCTTTAGGTTGCTCACAAATCCTTTAAAACACATACTAAAGATGGGAAATCGTTTGAATACCCATTGTCCTTTAAAACTGGCCTTATCCAGATAGTAAATGTTTCCAGCATCACGGTGGCCTTCCTTTATAAGCTAGCTCTATCCTTCATTTAACCCGTGAAACTAAGAATAACTGGTAAATTCACTGTTGGAAAGGTGGCCTATAATATGGGTGGGAATTCTTACAGTTAAACATGATTTCATGGCCTCTCAAATAGCTGGTTCATTCTTACGCGCTAATCATACCTAGGGAAGAAAGGATGTTCACCGAAATCCTTTCTTGAAAGATGGAATCAAGTCAAGTACAATCAATGATCAAGGCCTCTCCAGTAAGATGGGTAAGCTTTTAAGCTTGCATTATATATGTTATTATCCAACAATTGGCTTAACGACTTCTCGAAAAAGGTGCAACATAAATAAGCATGTTTGTTAGGGCTCAAAGCATGGATTCCACGGTGGAGTGGAAGCGTCTACCCTGTATTATTAATTTTGTTTGCCTCGCCCCGCGCCACCCAACCCCACCCACCCACAATTAAAGTTAGGGAGCAAGCATCAATACGAGAATCCTATTATCTGTTCCATCACCCTATCTGTTTTAAAGGTCGCAATTCTTTCTTAAGAAAACTAACTTTGACCCGTCAGTTTTAAAGTATCGTATCGTATCAGTTTCAAAACGGCATTTCCAGAGAGAAAAAAAGCAAGCAGTTGGGTTCCTCCCTCTCTCGCCTCCTCGAAAGACTTATAGGATGTCAAATACCAAATCGTTGTTCTCATTTACAAATGAGCATGATTTTGGATCATGTTACCCCTCATATTGGATGAGGATTGCATGTGTGATTCTTTTAGACATTTTTAGGTTAGTAACTTCACGAGGATGGCATTTACATTGCATGAT
Source organism: Pseudotsuga menziesii (assembly GCA_001517045.1). NCBI lineage: Eukaryota > Viridiplantae > Streptophyta > Pinopsida > Pinales > Pinaceae > Pseudotsuga > Pseudotsuga menziesii. The sequence goes on along the minus strand of LPNX010405422.1, from coordinate 66,308 downwards.
TTTGGATCATGTTACCCCTCATATTGGATGAGGATTGCATGTGTGATTCTTTTAGACATTTTTAGGTTAGTAACTTCACGAGGATGGCATTTACATTGGATTAAGGTCGATTTTCACTAGATCTAGTTTTAGATATGAAACAACATGAATCACTCAATCAACTATGTTAATTAGTCCTTGATTTATTGAACACCTTCTTGAAGGAAGATATAACTGTTAATGATTGTTCTTTGTAGCCAATTCAAATAGTGAACAAGTAATAAAATAACCCTTTTTCATAAGCGTTCCCTAAATGAATATGTAATAATTGTCAACTTCATAATTACCTTGTTCAAATAACGAGTGTATTAGACATTAGTAAATAGATAGTACAAATTGATTAGCCAAAAAATATAATAAATTTGTAATGCCCCTAATGAAATATTGAACAAAAGTGCAATTTGGTGAGTTTCAAGCTTTACTAGTCATGAGTGTAGGGGGTTCCAATTGACTCCAAATGGTCTCGAATGTGAAATGCAGGGGTATGGTGAGTCTTTGTATGATATATGAACACTTTGGATCTGACTTTAAGGTTTTGCAACTTGGTTTGGGGCTAAGGAGAGAAAGTGAAAATTTCCTAGGAAATTGAGGTCAAATCTCATCACGGGTGGTGGCCAAACTCGCTTTCCAACTCAAGTATGACCCTCCCTACTTCCAGAACATAGTATGGGGATGCATATCATACATTAGTGGCTCTCATTAATCATGGTTATTAGCTCTGCAAACTGATTATAATCTATAACATTCGTATGATAGCTTTCATGGAAATTGCTTAAGGGGAAATTGCATTACTAGCTCAATTTTGGCAAATGAAAAGTAGAATAGGGTATTCAGAGAGTGAAATGAAATATAGAGTCCATCTAAAAGATAGAAATTACTATCCCCTATACTATAAAACTTAAATAAAATCCCTCATACAATTATGATATAAAACTTAAAGAAAATCCCTCATACAAATATGGTATAAAACTCTTTCAAGATGGAAGCCAAATACATGAAAACTAGTGATTTAATAGCATGAGATTGCAATATTTACTCAGATGGATTTATTATATTTCGAGTTACAAAGAATATGGACATAACAGTACAAATCCATACATCATATACTCAAGATTTTTCATCAAATAGAAATAGAAAAGCGGAAGCACCACTCCAACGAGTGCATCATCAACATGAGAGTATGAGGGAATGGAGAAGAAGGAATGAGAGAAGAGGAAAATATATGAGAAATCGATATGTATGGACCTTCAACCTGCAACTAAACATCATTAATAATATCCATTGATAGGTATGAATGGACTCTCTATCAACCAACTTGGAAAGGAATCCAACTCCCTTAAAATTGGTTCTAGGGGGGAGAGTAAACACTCATGGTGCAATGGATAAGAAAAATCCCTCCAAAATTCCAAAGACCAATTAACAAATGATAAAAAAATGTTATCCTTCCTCAATACATATTTTTATTAACTTCATGAGACCTCCTAAGGTCTAATTTCCCTCCATAGGATTCCTCCAACTCAACTTAGTGGTTTAGTAACTCCTATGACACTTGTCTTTTTCTTCATGCTCAAACTCTTTCTCCAGTTCGAATGGCTACCTATAATTCCCAAGTGTTCCCTCTTCGTGGATGTTTTTATCCTTTTCATGTGAGACTTTTCATAGGTATGAAACTAGGTGTGAATTTGTCAAAATGTCCATACAATCTTTCATCATTTGTTGTCATAGAGTGCATAAAATATCCTTCCATGTGGCACACATTGTATTCTTAGTCTCTTCCTCTTCCATGGGAGTTACTCTCCTCTACAAATTCAAATTCCTTGGCTCATGATAGGATATGTTCCACCACATCATCTTCCAATAATATTAAATTCCCCTTGGGTTCGAATTTGTATCAAGGTCATTCCAAGTGTGTGGGGAATCTAGTCACCCAAAGACTCCACAAGCTTCTAATTGTTTTCATGAACCAATTCCATCTTATTTTCTTAAAACTTGTTATTTATGTGACCCATTTTAATGTGAATATGGTAAAATAAGGTCCTTTTGGGTCGTACAACTCCGTTATTACAAAATTTATGTCTCCACCTCAACTTAGGGAACTACTAGGTTGGTCAAACATTATTTGTAAGTAGTCTTATTTGGATGAGGCATGACAAACTGCTACAATAACTAGTCACAATATTAAACCTTGTATTCACACTTGTTCATCACTTTGAGCATTAGATCCTAAAAGCTTATTTTTATCTGTTGCATCTTCCATCTTTTCAAGGTCCATTTCCTTATCCTTGATTTTTTGTTTAATTTCTTCTATCTGATGTTGTGTAGTGAGAAACCTTTTTTTCCAGATTTTGCAACATCAAGTTTGCCTTTACAATCAATTTGTTGTTTTTCCTAGGGTTCTAGCTCTCCTAGAACTCTGGAAAGTGCGACTAAATATAATCTCTTAGTAAATATAAATCAATATGATTTTCCATTCTTACTTTTTAGGTTAGTTTTGAAAGTGTATGTTTCTATCGGCCCTCCTCTATGTGATAACATTGTCCCAACAACCACTAAATCTCTACACAAGGTTGCTTGAAATTTATGTACTCTATAATTCCACATCTTCCTTTCTCATGAAATTGATTTTGTTGAACCTATTTCAAGTTGTTTTTAAAGAATTCATTAAGTTGGAATGTCAAATAAAAATGTAAATTTTTTTATGGATGTTGAATGCTTGGATGTTTAAATCAAAATGTAAAATTTTGTGTGGATGTCAAATGTTTGGAATATTTTTGAATCAAAATGTAAAATTTGACTATATAAATTGAGTTGATAGTATTGTTTAAATATAGAGTCTTTATCAAATGGAAAGAGAGGGGTCTTCGAGGAAAAAGTGTGTAAGGTCTTTTGGTGAAGCTACATATACTAACGGGATTTCATTGAGGTCATTAGGAATTGGCATCTCATTGATAATCACTGTATTGTGAGGACCTCTAGATCATTCGAGCTTGTTTTATAGATCCCATCGAGGTGGTTAGTATTCAAGTCGAAGGGACAAAAATGTTTCCCCCATATCTTCTATGGGATAACATCAAGATTATCAACCTTCTATTGGTATGAACATTTATATGTTAATATATATCAATTGTAAAATTTCACATGTGTTTAATAAGTGAATGTTTACACACAAATTTATGTGTTTTTCTTTCAAGCAGAGTAAGGTTCAGAAGAGGGTCATAATTCTGCACAAAGGAATAAAGGTTGAGCAAGGAGGGTATATGTTGAATGAGTTGAGGGTTGTACACCCATAATGACTTATCCATTTGATATACTTGAGGATATTCCATGGGATAGTGGTGATCAACAATTATCCATTGAAAATTGTAGATCTCACTATAACAAGTTGCAACATGATCTGTCTAGTTTGTATTTCCTCCAGAGAGAAAAAAAAGTTTGGATATTTTTTTGCAATCATTGAAAAAATTCATTAAGATATATGAGGGTCTTGGACCAACTATAGATGGTTTTATTGACTTGATGTATAAGAGAACAACAGAAGTGATGGGTCTGTACAGGTGGTATGTTGTCAAGGAGAGAGTGACGAAAGAACAAAAAAAATCAATTTTCAACTTCAAAGAAGGGATAAAGAGAAAAAAGTTGAAAGTGTAATATTTCAAGTACCCTGAACTTGCACATTTATTATATGATCGGTTCCTTGCACACTATGGTAGGTTTCCATGGGATGACGATGTTCCTAATTATTTTGCTATATTTTTTTACATTGCGTTTTTTTCTAAATATGAAGCCATACTATACCGATATTCATTCTATCTTTCATGGGGTTGGAAAGGGAAAAATATATGATATAAAAAGGTTCTCTTTGAGACTCAAGAAGTATTTGACCTCCACCTTAGATATCTCATCCATCGAGGCTTGTGACTTTAAGAGAAGATATGGATCCCATATCCCAAGTTGGCAGATATGTAAGGGATTTTATGGTTTAAGGTTTATCGTTTGCATTTGTAGGAGTTGTTGTGGGATTGGGTCGAGAGAGGGCCCAAGGAAATTTTTGTCAAAGTTTTTTTAATTGAAGTAATGACGAGATAGACTCAATGAGAATTCAAGATCTTAGGGCTGCCAATGTTTGAGTAGAATTGAAGATATTTGAAATTTAAAACTTTTGATAAACAAATCTAGCACATGTAGATCTCATACAAAAATTCAAACACACAAATAATTCATTCTATAAGACACATGATGCACTCTGGGAAAACCCTCCAAAATACATAGGAAAAAAAACCCAACAAACAATCCTTTGAGTATGATATATAATGGTAGAGAATGATTTTACAACACTTGAAAATTAATTGATGAGAGATATCTAAGCATAACTAGAGATTAGAGATCATACAAAATGTTCATAACCTTTCTAAGTGCATAACACTCTAATAACAAGCTTATTTAGTCATACAATTAAGGTAGCAAAATGGTTGCAGTAATTTGAGCACGATTAACACTATACACACTATTTGCACTCTTCACACATTACCTCTTACACCTTCCTTCACTTGGTTCCAAGCTGTCACCTCGTACTTATCACCCACACTTAAGATATGCACCCTCCATTAATTCATTGGTGTTAACTGCCTCTAACTGAATGCAATTGAACGGAACTGAGTTGAGCTAAACATAACTGAATGTAAATAAACAAAACTGAATTGAACTAACCATAACTAAATGTAACTAAACTAAACTGAATTGAACTAAACATAACTGAATGTAACTGAACATAAGTGAATTTGAATTTATTAACTAATTGCTTGACCAATAGTTACTATTTTAAGTGAAGGTATTTAGTACTTCAAAATCAGTGTGAGCTTCAACAAACACTTTTCATAAATTAAGGAATAGATTGCTTAATTAACTAAAACTTGTTTTCTGCAACTTAGACTTAATTGATGTCTTTGCAATTCGAGTTCACTGAAGGTATGACATAGGAAATTCAAATATTTACTCTATATATGTGGTAATCTCATTTATCATTTAGTTAATTTTGCATGGTACGTGAGTGTTTCATTAATTAATCATCTTTTATCATACCATACTCGGAAGAATCGTTTCCAACTTATGATCATATGTATCACCCCGGTTCATATAGTCATATGCTAAAGTATATTACTCTAGGGGTAACTAACTCCTCAAGGAGACTTATAACATCTAGTAACCATGACTAGCCATACATCACATAGTAGATCCTCATGACTTGATACAACACAAGTCATATGGTCTTGTTACAAGACCAGTCTTGATACAACATAAGACTTCTGAACTTAATACAACGTAAGTTCCAGACTTGATACAACACAAGTCTCTGACCTTTATACAACACAAGGTCTTGATCTTAACACAACATCCATGCATATCTCATACCCTCAACAACCTATATTGATACAATGCAAGCTCTTCAATTAATACAACATAAGTTGATGAAATTAATACAACATATGTTACAGACTTGATGCAACACAAGTCTCATGAATAGGTATCTGAACTTAATACAACATAAGTTCCACACTTCATACAACACAAGTCTCATGGAGAATGTCTCTTGATGTTGTACTTTTAACACTACCTTTCTACAAGGGAGACATTCTCTACAACACTAAACATATCTTGGAAGTGTATGAAGTTCATCACAGACAGAGACTTTGTCATCACATCTACAATATTCTCATCAATAGCTATGTACCGAATTTTTACAATACATTTCTGGACCATGTCTCGAATGAAGTGATACTTCATTTCTATGTGTTTTGAATTGTCATGAAACATAGGAATTTGAGAAATCTTTATACAACTGTGGTTTTCATACTTGATCACTGTAGCCTCTATATTTACACCGAAAAGACCTCGAAGTAGACTTCTTAGCCACACTGCTTCTCTACAAGCAGTACTAGAAGCAATGTACTCAGTCTCTGTCGTGCTCTGGGAAACTGAACCCTGTCTTCTGCTAGACCATGAAATCATAGCAGAACCCAAGCTGGAATAATATGTGAAATTTCTCTACCAATAAACAATACTTCCATCCCTTTCATATAAGTGTATCCAAGTAATAAAACTCCTTCATTAGAGGCATACCTGAGTCCATAATAAATTGTACTGCATATGTATCTCAAAATATGCTTACCTGCAACCGAGTGTATGTGTCTAGGATCAGTCATGAACTAACTCAAGATGATGAAAAACTAAGCAAATAATCCTTTGAGTATGATACATAATTATAGAGAGCGATTTTACAACACTTGCAGATTGCTTGATCAGAGATATATAAGAAGCATTATAGAATCGAGATCATACAGAATGCTATCATAGACTTTCCAAATACATAACACTTTAATAACAAGATTATTCAATAATACAATGAATGTAGCAAAATGGTTGCATGACTTTGAACACTGTTAACACTATACACACAATATGCACTCTTCACACATTACTACTCTTCACTCTTAAATAACACCACAAAGAAATCCATGAATTTTACTGTTGGTTTGTTAAGGCCTTTTTTATGCATATGATTTTATCCAGTTTTCAGTGACCACACAATCGTTTTCACTTAAAGACAAATGGACTATGTCTACATGATAACCAAAACACAACAATTACTTTTTAATTCGCATTATTATTGATCTGGGTTACATTCAAATTAGGATGTGGCTCTTGCGAGCTGGCTTATAAGACCAAAATCACTGTTGGCATTCTAGACAGCCAAATTCATTGCAACCTTGGAAGAATTCATGAAGGTTCCAAGAGTTTATATAAAGACGTTGCAATACCGAGTCATATCAATTGATCAACATGAAGCCATGATCAAAATGTGGCCTCATAATAAGGTCTTGAGCATGGATACTGATCGCAGGCCTTTCTTTTCTTCTCCTTTGGAGCTCCACATACATTTTCTTTACATTGCTCAATTGTTTATAGGTTGAACATGCTCCAACAACAATTATAGTTTATCTTCTTTAAGATACTAGTTCCTATATGGATGTTGTTAATGGTTAGTAAATACATCTCAATTTATTGATGTGGTATGCACAGTATATTGTAACGAAAGTTTCAACATTCTTAAACCTACTTTTTTTTAGTGAAAATAAAATTGAATTAGTTTCTAAGCATTGTATGAGTACTAACCCAACAATAGCAATAGCTAAAGCATTCATAAAGCTCTTTTGTTTGTTATTTTTAAGTGTATTCCATATAATTATAGGATATGTTTTATATATATTTCAAATATGTGACCTTAAAACATAGAAACAATTTATATTGATTTTATTATAGTAATTAATATTTTTGGTTTTCATTTTAATTTTAATTTTTAATGAATTCATATATATAGGGTAGATGCATGAATGTGGGTGTCTATTTCATGGGGATTGGAAAGTTGTGTTGTTCTCCAACATTATTCGGTCCAATAAGGTAATTTATTAGGCCGAATAACTTATGACATCCATCAATTTCAGTTGACAACCACCTCGTAATGCACACGAGAGCTTGCCAGCCATGGAATTTTGTTTGGGAAAAAATTGGTTCATAGTTATTTGGTCATATAGTCTTTTGACTGAGTAGTTATTCGGTTGAACAAGTATGATTTAAAAAAGTCAACATAGTTGTTGTTGTCTAGTTTTTTGCAAACGACAACGATTTGTATCCTGTTGGTACCCCACCCTGCTATCTGCACCTTACTCACATTGTTATCTCATCGTTCGTGGAATGTAACCCTTCATTTCCACATGTATATTGATACAAACCCCCTTTGGGCACATTGTCCATCGTGGACGTGGAATTTTGTTTGAGAGCCTGGAAAATTACTTATTTAGCATCTGGCTGTGGACCTCTATGTTGATGCGGAATCCTATTTAGGAGTCTATGTGTGAATTTTTTCTAGGTGAGTTTCAATATGCCCCTCTATGATCAATAAAAGTAGTATACAAATGTTTATTAGTAGCTCCGTCTAATAAGCACCCAACTAGCAGCACGCCTCTATTGTGTATGGATTGGTGGGAAGTAGGTAGTATCCAATCCTAGTTGAAAGGTCATAGGACCAGCGGAAATTTTATTATAGGTCTATCTTTATTCATTCCCCTGGTAGGTTCCAACCTCCTCTATCAGTTAGTTTGACAATCGAATCACTCAAATTAGTTTCTTGCATAGAAACCTCCCCCATAAGTTGTGTTTTCTATTGTGTTTGTTGGAGTGCCCCCTCCCTCCATTTCCCTTCCCAAGATATTGAAATATTTCAAAATGTAATGATCATGATGATACTTTGGTAACTTGGATTGAGGATGGTGAACAAAGTTATAGTTCAAATCTCATTGTTTCAAAATTTTGTCAGGATGATCATTTGTGACATGGGTTGGGCACGGTGAATAACTATTAACCAAAAATTGCAATGTAAATGGTATTGAAAGGAACTTGATACTTTTCATTCAAATGGATTGTTTTGAATATTTTCCTAAATATTGTTATTGAATACATATTTTGTTTACTTCCATTGTTCAAATTACATTTAAGTTCCTTTAGGTTTCTAAAAAATCCTTTAAAACACACTAAAGATGGGAAATGGTTTGAAACCCATTATCCTATAAACCTGGGCTTATCCGGATAATAGATTTTTCCAGCATCATGGTGGCCTTCCATTATAAGCTATCTCTATCCTTCATTTAACCCGTGAAACTAATAATAAATGGTAAATTCATTGTTGGAAAGGTGGCCTATATGGGTGGGAATTCGTATAGTTAAACATGATTCATGGCCTATCAAATATCTGGTTCATTCTTACGTGCTAATCATACCTAGGGAAGAAAGGATGTTCACTGAAATCCTTTCTCTAAATATGCAATCAAGTCAAGTAAAATCAATGATCAATGCATCTCCAGTAATATGGGTAAGCTTTTAATCTTGCATTATATATGTTATTATCCAACAATTGGCTCAACGAATTCTCAAAAAAGGTGCAACATAAATAAGCATTGTTGTTAGGGCTCAAAGAATGGATTCCATTGTGGAGTGGAAGCATCTACCCTGTATTATTAAATTTTGTGTTTTTATCCACCCCACCCATAATTAAAGTTAGGGAGAAGGAATCAATCCGAGAATCCTATTATCTGTTGCATCACCCTATATATTTTAAAGGGTGCAATTCTTCCTAAAAAATATGTTTTAAATGGTGCAATTCTTCCTAAAAAATCTAACTTTGACCCGTCAGTTTTAAAGTATCCTATGAGTTTCAAAAAGGAATTTCCAGAGAAAAAAAAAAGTAGTTGGGTTCCTTCCTCTCTATCCTACAAGAAAGACTTATAGGATATCAAATGTGAAACATTTGTTCTCATTTATAATGTTTTAAATGGACATGATTTTGGATCATGTTACTCCTCATATTGGGTGAGGATTGCATGTGTGATTCTTGTCACCTAATTTAGACATTTTTAGGTTAGTAACTTCATGATGATGGAATTTACATTGGACTAATGTCGATCTTCACTAGATCTAGTTATAGATATGAAACAACCTTTGTCAAAACCCCAATATTTCCGAAAAATTTAATTTTTTTTTAAATTTACAAACATTAACGTAAAGCAGTTTAACTAACATTAATTAGTTATGTGTTAATAGCTTGCTATTGAATTCATCAGTTGGTTATGTTTAGTTATAGAACAGATCTTTCCGTTTACTGGCTTTTGTTCCTCTTTTGACCATAAGGTGAAACTGACATGCAAAACTAGGCTTACTTAGCTTTCGAGCTAAGGCAACGGTTTCCACTTTTCTTACAGATATATAGGTAAGAGGTTATGGTGCTACATTTCGTAATTCTAAAGTATTTACTATAAGTTCGTCATAAGAGAAAAAGCTCGAAAAAAAGTAAGAGATAATCCATTTCAACTTTTGTTAAGGTATATTCAAACTGGTTTCTTTCTAGTAAAAGTAAATTATGTTCCTAATGATATGTCATCTTCTCTATTCTATTACAGTTGTAATTTATACAAAATTATCTTATTAACTCTTTAAAATCAGAGTAGAGAAACGGAGTTATGAAATCTATAAAAAGGATCCAAATGTAAACAAGCATTTCAAGTCACGTGAAAACTGATAAGGGGCTTCCTGTATTACTGCAAGGGTTTGGCCTATTCTTGCCAAGTCCTCACTTATTAATGAGGATATCACTTTAAGTAAAAACATCGTCTCCACATGGTAAATACTACTTCCTTGTCTTTTAGTAACTGGTACTACAGATGCTATTTTAATCTTTGTAAATAAATCATTTAAGAGATTACAAGTAGAAAGGGAATTATACCTAGCTTTCTACCATCATGTCTTCCTTTATGAACTTCTAAACTATGCTAGCAAATAAAGGAATTTAGCTTATAATAGCTAAAAATCATTGAATAGTTTCATAATATTTAGCATAGCCTTGAGCTTGGAATTAAATATAAGATTATTCGTTTCAAGGGTGATTTTTACACTATTGAAAAGTTATTACTTCAAACCAAGGGATGGTTTTAAGGCCAAAGGTAAATCAATAAATATGACCCATTGATTATACAGTTTGCATTATTAACTAACTATGGTCTTATGCTATTAATCTTTTTACTTACTTGAGAACTTAAGGCACTTTATAATATAGAGGGGAAAGTTTATGTTAAAAAAATTTGTGCCAAGGTTATCTCTTTAAATACTATAATATACAATACCACCCTACAATGTCTATATGCTATGAAAACATGGTTAAGATTCCCCAAACACAACTTTCCAACCACCAGGCTTATAAAAACTATGGAGTCGTGATGAGATTTACTTATGATTTCCATGATTATTAGAGTAGGGTGGAGAATAATGAAATAAATCATTTGCATGCAGCGTACGTTGAAGAATCATGCACGAAGACTTTGGATAATATTTGCTCTTACGCATGATTGGGAAAATCATTCCTCCATCAAATTGTTGGTTAACTATATAACAAACCCACTCTGCGTTGATAAATTTAGCAGCTGTCGTGGCAATACTACAACCATGCATTGCGTGGATAAAAGAGCTGTTGCTAACCCTAATCTTCATTGTCTCCACCTCCTGCAGCGCCTATCGCTCTGCAATGGTGCTGTGCACCTCTGCATTGCCTCTCATCTGCATAGTATACTTTTGGCTTGTCCTCCAATAGTGGTTCGTTCCACATGTTGCTATTTCTGTTTGGTCGTTTGCTCCTCCATTATTCCTTTCTCTGCCATACTGAACCGAACCCTTGCCAGTTCTAACGCCTCCTTCCGTGGTTTCGATGTTTGGACCTACTGTCTTTTCATTCTATGCAAATTTGAGAGTTATTCTTCCTTTTACCTTCCTGCAGTAGGGTTGGCTCCTTGCACAATGGTTGAACGCTGCTGCCCACGGTCGTGCTTTCTCAACGGAACAGGTAAGAAATAAGAACTTCAATCCTTGTGTGACTATTTGCTACTATTCTTAATCCTTTAATTTAGCTTACAGGGTTTTAATAATAAGTCTTTTCCTTCTTAAAATGCAGGTTCTTCCCTCTTCATCGCTCGTGGCCTTGGGTTAAAAGATTTGGGCAGAAGGCCGCAATTCCTGGTAAGCCTGGTTACACCATGGCTCCTCCTCCTTATGGTTTTCAGTTGGAACCTTCGAGGGTTGGCTTAAGAAGCCTGAAACCCTTACTGCTTCAGTTTGGTCTTAAGACTGCTGGTTAAAAGAATTAATAGAAGAAACCCTTCACGCGATGTGAGGGCATTACAACTTAGGCCGAGGTTGTAAATATTAGTTATCTTTTACGATTTAAGTGCTGTAAAGAGAAAAATGGGCTACAAGCCTATTTGCGAAGAGGTTATGACCTCAACTTCTTGTTTTACTGTATATTTTTGGAAACACTGGGTGTTTTCGCCCACAGTCTACAATATAATATATTATACTGTCTTTCTTCTTCTGTAGCTCTTATTTGTATTACTGCATTTACTTTTAATCCACAAACAATGTCCAATATTCAAGATACAGGTTTATAAAAACCTTATACTGTTGATTTATAAAATGGCTGCCTGTACATTAATGTCTTGTTAATTCTGTTGTTGTTTACTTAAATAATTTAAATTTAAAGGGTTAAACCCTAATCTTTTCAGTGTAAGAATAAGTACCGTTTCTTATTCATAAATTATAAGTTAAAAGGTAGCTCTATTTGTTTCTGTGAGTAAATAAATGGTTATTACCATATTGATTAAGCTCGATGTACGAGCAGTCTATTGTTCTGTTATTTACCTTTGTTTTAAATTATGCAACTGAGTTAATTTTACTATAGATAAATTCTTTTATAAAATTGTTGCTAGGGTTATGTACCTGGGTTATACCTTGATTTACTTGTTATGTAATCTTGTTAAGTGATATATAGGGTTTATACCCTTAAGCTATATAGGTTCTTATATTTTGCTTTTAATTTATTTTAACGAAGTTTCTAAGAAATGTCAAGTTATCCTGTAGGACAGATTATAATTAACTCAGGGTTGTAAATTAAGCGATAATGACATTCCTTAAGTTTAAAAGTATAATATCTTATGTTGGATAATATAAAAGTATAATATTATTATAATGATAATACTTACTGATACAAAATAATGATCCCGTCTTTATTGGAGTATTAGAATCTCCATATGTATACCTTTGCTTATTTTATAGCATATAGAAGATAGCATTATGCTTTTGCTTCCTGTTCTGATAATATTAAATCTGTCTGTTAAGTTAGAATATTACTTAGGAAAATAAAAAATAAATCGAATAATACTTCTTATGATCTATCTTATATAACTAAATATATATAGTAGCATACATTTCTAATCCCTACAAGATAGGGTTACCATTCTAAATAATGTTAGAAATTGGTTTAATAAAGAAAAGGAAAAATAAAGGCAAATATATCATTAATGTTATACATCAGTTCTACTAGTTTGCTTAACTATAGAGTTAGATCTACATTTATTTACTTCTATATTCAGTACTGTTACTTGGACATAACCAGCTAAATTATTTTAAACTAGGAGGATAAAATAGTAATGTTTTCAATATAATAGAATGAACTAAGGTAACCTTAATCTATCTGCTTCAATAATAAGACTACTGAAACAAATACTACACAAAAACTAGTTTTATCTGTAAGCATGAACAGCTATCAGTAAAAACAAACATTCCTTCTGATGATATGTAGAGAAACAAATGTCTAATTTATAATCCCATCACACATCTTTCTATAATTTCTACCTATGTGATGGAGTACGGTCTGGTAGCCCAGATGTGGAAAAACATAGTAGGTCTTTATTTTTCATCAACAGGTTCAACTACTGATAAACTAGAATAATTACATCACTAACCAGCTAATTCTTCTATCAAATAATACAAGCATAACATTCATCCATTCATACTCATTATAACATAAATAGATAAGTGATAGAACCTGTTTGAACTGAGACAACAACAGCAATGGGAGGCCATTCCTCCCTACCAACTCCTGGAGAGCGCTCAAATAGTGACTCCTCAGGACCCCCGAGCTTGCTCTGGTCTCCCTGGATGGAACTAGGTGCAGCAATGTCAGATACCAGTCCTCAAACTCATTATGAATCTAGAACTTATCAGTAAGTTCTCCTAACTAAAAGGCTGTAATAAAATCAAGTTACTACAGCAATCCTCTCAAAACAACTTCCTTACTGTTTTTCCCTCTTTCCTCAATGAATTTCCTGAATAACATTCACCTGAATGAATTCTCTCTAGAAAATATCTGAGCAGCCTCAGCTCTCTTCATTGAGCATTTTTAAAAGATTGCCTAGGTATTTTTTGGGTTAACTGTCATTTAATGAGCCACCTGCTCTGATCCCACTTTCTTGGGGGATCATGACCCCAAATGTAGGGAAGTTTCCACCTACAACTTAGGAAGTGTTTGAGGATGTTGCCACTTGTCTTTTTCCTTCCACCTAGTTCCATCCACTAGTTTGACCAGTAACCGCTTTTTAACAGCTCTCCCATGCTGTTGTCTCCACAATTTATTTATTAATAATAAAAATATTCTGAATTACATTCCAATTCTGTTGACTCTGCTGAGTCATCAATTCCTACTTAGCATTAAATTTAATACAATGTCTCAGGAATATAATTAAAACAATTTACATAATTTTACAAAATTGGGGTATATGACAACCTTGATCCTTCAATCAACTACATTAATCAGTCCATGATTTCTTGAGAATGTTCTTGAAGGAAGATATAACTATTAATGATTTTTCTTTGTATCCACTCCGAATAGTGAACAAGTAATAAAATAACCCTTTTTCACAAGCGTGCCCTAAATGAATATGTAATAATGGTCAACTTCATAATTACCTTGTTCAAACAATGAGTGTATTAGACATTATTAAATAGATAGTACAAATTGATTAACCAAAAAATATAAAAACTGTGTAATTCCCCTACTTGAAATTTTGAACCAAAGTGCAATTTGGTCAGTTTCAAGCTTCAGTAGTCATGACTGTAGGGGTTTCCAATTGACTCCAAATTGTCTCAAATGTGTAATGCAGGGGTATGGAGAGTCTTAGTGCATCCCAATATGACCTATGAACAATTTGTATCTGAATTTAATATTCTACAACCTGGTTTGGGGCTAAGGAGAGAAAGTGCAAATTTTTTAGGAAATCGAGGTCAAATCCCCTCAGGGGTGGAGGACAAACTGGATTTCCAACTCAACTACGATGCTCCCAAATTTCAGAATAGAGTATGGGAATGACTATCATACATCGTTGTATATCATTAATCGTGGTGATTATCTCCACAAACGGATTATAATTTGTAACATTCGTATGATAGCTTTCATGGAAATTGCTTAAGGGGAAATTGCATTACTAGCTCAATTTTGGAAAATGAAAAGTAGAATAGATAATTCAGAGAGTGAAATGAAATATAGAGTCCATATAAAAGATACAAATTACTATCCTCTATATCATAAAACTTAGAGAAAATCCCTCATACAAATATGATATAAAACTCTTGCAAGATGGAAGCCAAATACATCAAAACTAGTGATATAATAGCATTAGAATGCAATATTTTCTCAGAATAATTTATTATATTTCAAGTTACAGAGCATATGTAAATAAGAGTACAAATCCATCCATCATATACTCAATATTTTTCATCAAATAGAATCAGAAAAGCGGAAACAACACTCCAACAAGTGCGTCATCAACATGGGAGTATGAGGGAATGGAGAAGAAGGAATGGGAGAAGAGGGAAATATATGAGAAATCGAGTTGTATGGACCTTCAAACTGTAACTAAACATCATTAACTATCTCCATTGATAGGTATGAATTTACTCTCCATCAACCAACTTGGAAAGGAATCCAACTCCCTCGAAATCGGTTCAAGCAGGGAGATTAAACACTCACCGTGCAATGGACAAGCAAAAGCCCTCCAAAATGTCAGAGACCAATTAAAAAATGATCAATTTTTTTTTTATCATTCCTCAATACATATTTTTATTAACTTCATGAGGCCTCCTAAGGTCTAATTTCCCTCCATAAGATTCCTCCAAATCAACTTAAAGAATTCTCCATACAATCTTTCATCATTTGTTGCCATAGAGTGCGTCAAATATCCTTCCAAGTGGCACATATTGTTTTCTTTGTCTCTTCTTCTTCCATGGGATTTAATCTCCTCTCCTAATTTGAATTCCTTGGCTCATGCTAGGCTATGTTCCACCACATCATCTTCCAATAGTATTAAATTTCCCTTGGGTTTGAATTTGGATTAAGGTCATGTCAAATGTGTGGGGAATCTATTCACTCAAAGACTCCACAAGCTTCCAATTGTCTTTATTAACCAATGCCATCTTATTTTATTAAATTTTTTTATTTATGTGACGCATTTTAATGTGAATATGGTAAAATAAGGTACTTTTGGGTGCTACAAGTCCCTTATTACAAAATTTGCGTCTCTACCTCAACCTAGGGAACTACTAGGTTGGTGAAACATTATTTGTAAGTAGTCTTATTTGGATGGGGACATGAAAAAATGCTACAATAACTAGTCATGCTATTGAACATATTGTATTCACACTTTTTCGTCACTTTGAGCATTAGATCTTAAAAGCTTACTTTTATCTGTTGCATATTCCATCTTTTCAAGGTCCAAATCCTCATCCTTGATTTTTTGTTTGATTTCTTTTATCTAATGTTGTGTAGTGTCAAAAACATTTTATTTCTTCATATTTTGCAACATCAAGTTTTCCTTTACAATCAATTTGTTTTCTTTCCTAGGGTTCTCACTCCCCTCGAACACTGGAAAGTTCATAGCAATTATTTTATGTTTACACTGTATAAAAATAAAGACTACAATAACCAATCATGCTATCAAACATATTTTATTCACACATGTTCTTCACTTAGAGCTTCAGATCCTACAAAAATATTTTTCTTTGTTGCAACTTCAAGGTTTTCGAGGTCCACCTCCTTATTCTTTATTTTTTTTTTGAGTTCTTTCATTTGATTTTGTGTAGTGTCAGAAGCCTATTTTAATATTTTTCATGATTAAGTTTACCTTTACAACCAATTTGATGCTTTTCCTAGGGTTCCAACTTTTCTTAAACACTAGAAAGTTCATAACGATGTTTTTTTTGTTTCCACTGTATAGAAAGAAAGACTACAATAACCAGTTATTCTTTTAAACATCTTGTATTCACACTTATTCTTTACTTTGAGCTTCAGATTCTAAAGTCTTATTTTTTCTATTGCAACTTCCATTTTTTCAATGTCAACCTCGTTATCCTTGATTTTTTGTTTGAATTCTTTTATCTTATTTTGTTCAGTGTCATAAGCCTTTTTATTTTTGCAACATCAATTTTTCCTTTACAATCAATATGTTGTTTTTCTCAGGGTTCCAAATTTGCTTGAACATTAGAAAGTTTATCACAATTATTTTTAGTGACAGATACCACTGCCTTTATTACTGTATAAATAATTACCACTCTTATGTAAATGTTTTGAAGGTTTTTATACATGTTTGTATTTATTGTTGATTTCAATACATATATTACAAGTGTTATGAAGATTTATATACATCCGCATCAAGCAGTCAGAATCGTCGACTAAATATAATCTCTCATTAAATATAAATCAATATGATTTCCCATTCTTAGTTTTTAGGTTAGTTTTAAACATGCATGTTTCTTTCTGCCATCCTCTATGTGATAACATTGTCCCAACAACCACTAAATATCTACACGAAGTTGCTTGAAATTTATGTAGTCTATAATTCCACATGTTCCTTTGTCGTGAAATTGATTTTGTTGAATCTCTTTCAAGTTGTTTTTAAAGAATTCATTAAGTTGGAATGTAAAATCAAAATGTAAAGTTTTTTTATGGATGTCGAATGCTTGGATGTTTAAATCAAAAAGTTAGATTTTGTGTGGATGTCAAATGTTTGTAATATTTTTAAATCAAAATGTAAAATTCGAATATAAAAATTGAGTTGATAGTATTGTTTAAATATAGAGTCTTTATCAAATGGAAAGAGAGGGGCCTTCGAGGAAAAAGTGTGTAAGGTCTCTTGGTCAAACTACATATACAAAGGGGAGGTCATCGACATCATTATGAATTTTCATCTCATCGATAAAAACTATATTATGAGGACCTCTAGATCATTCGAGCTTGCTGTATAGATCCCATTGAGGTGGTTAGTAGTAAGGTCAAAGGGAGAAATTTTTTTTCCCTCGTATCATCTATCTAGGATAATGTCAAGATTATCGACCTTCTGTTGGTATGAAAATTTATATGTTAATAAATATCAATTGTAAATTTTCACAAGTGTTTAATAAGTGAATGTTTACACAAATTTATGTTTTTTTCTTTGAAGTAGAGCAATGTTCATAAGAGGGTCATAATTCTGCACAAAGGAATGAAGTTTGAAGAAGGATGGTATATGTTGAATGAGTTGAGGGTTGTAAACCCATAATGACTTATCCATATGATATACCTAAGGATCTTCCATGGGATACTGGTGATCAACAATTAACCCTTGAAACTTGTAGATCTCACTATAACAAGTTGCAACATGATCTTTCTAGTTTGTATTTCACTCCAGAGAGCAAACAAAGTTTGGATATTATTTTGCAATCATTGAAAGAATTCATTAAGGTAATGAGCATCTTGTACCAACTATAGACGGTTTTATTGACTTGTTGCATAAGAGAAGGGCATAAGTGATGGGTCTGGACAGGTGGTATGTTGTCAAGGAGAGAGTGACGAAAGAACGAGAAAATTCAATTTTTAACCTCAAAGAAGGGATAAAGAGAAAAATGTTGAAAGTGAAATATTTCAAGCACCCTAAACTTGCACATTTATTATATGATCGGTTTTGTGCATCCTATGGTAGGTTTCCATGGAGTGACGATGTTCCTAATTATTTTGCTAGATTTGTTTACGTTGAGTTTTTTTTAAAATATGAAGCCATACTATACCGATATTCATTCTATATTTCATGGATTTGGAAGGGGATGAATATATGATAAAAAAGGTTCTTTTCGAGACCCAGGAAGTAGTCGACCTCCACCTCAGCTATCTCATCCACCTTGTCTTGTGACTTTAACAGCAGAGATGAAGCCCATATCCCAAGTTGGGAGAGCTGTAAAGGATTCTGTGGTTTAAGGTTTAACGTTGGAAATTGTAGGAGTTGATGTGGGATTGGGTTGGGAGAGGGCCCAAGAAAATTTTCGTCAAAGGTTTTTTTATCGAAGCAATGATGAGGTAGACTCAATGAGCATTGAAGATATTACGGATCTCAATGTTTGAGTAAAATTAAAGATATTTGAAATTTAAAACTTTTTATAAACAAATATAGTGCATGTAGATCTCATACAACAATTCAAACACACAAATCATTCAATGTATAAGACACACGATGCACACTAGGAAAACCCTCCAAAATCTAGATGATGAAAAACCCAACAAGCAATCCTTTGAGTATGATAGATAATGGAAGATAATGATTTTACAACACTTGCAAATTACTTGATCAGAGATATCTAACCATCACTAGAGAATAGAGATCATACAAAATATTGTCATAACCTTGCCAAGTGAATAAAACTCTAATAATAATCTTATTAAGTTATACAATGAAGGTAGCGAAATGGTTGCATTACTTTGAGCACGATTAACACTATACACACTATGTGCACTCTTCACACATTACCTATTGTGCCTTCCTTGACTTGGTGCCAATTTGTCACCTCGTAATTATCTTCCACACTTAAGATATGTACCCTCCATTAATTCATTGGTGTTAACTGCCTCTAACTGAATGCAATTGAATAAAACAGAGTTAAACTGATTAATATAATTGAACATAACTGAACAAAACTTAATTGAATAGAACATAACTGAATGTAACTGAACTAAACTGAATTGAACTGAACAGACCTAAATGTACCTGAACATAAGTGAATGTGAACTAATTAACTAATTTCTTGACCATGAGTTAGGAGTTTAAGTGAATGTATTTAGTACTTCACAATCAGTGTTATCTTCAACAAATACTTTTCATAAATTAAGGAATAGATTGCTTAATTAACTAAAACTTGTTTTCCGCAACTTAGACTTAATTGATGTCTTTGCAAATTTGAGTTCACTAGAGGTATGACATAGGCAATTCAAATATTTACTCTATATTTGTGCTCATCTCATTTATCATTTAGTTAATTTTTCATGGTCCATTAGTGTTTAATTAATTAATCATCTTTTATCATATCATACTTAGAAGAATTGTTTCCAGCCTACGATCATATCTATTACCCTGGTTCATATAGTCATATGCTAAATTATATCACTCTAGGGGTAGCTAATCCCTCAAGGAGATTTATAGCATATGGTAACCATGACAAGCCATACATCACATAGTAGATCCTCATAAATTGATACAACACAAGTGATATGGTCTTGACACAAGAACATTCTTGATACAACATAAGAATTATGAACTTAATACAACGTAAGTTCCAGACTTGATACAACACAAGTCTTTGACCTTTATACAACACAAGGTCCTCATCTTAACACAACATAAGATCCATGCATCTCTCGTATCCTCAACAACCTATATTGATACAACACAAGATCTTAAATTAATACAAAATATGTTGATGAACTTACTACAACATAAGTTACAGACTTGATACAACACAAGTCTCATGAAGAGGTTTCTGAACTTAATACAACATAAGTTCCATACCTGATACAACACAAGTCTCATGGAGAATGGATCCTGATAGTGTACATTTAACACTGATTTTCAGTGAGGGAGACATTCTCTTCCATACTAAACATATCTCAGAAGTGTATGAACTTTGTCACATATAGATGTTTTGTCATCACATATACAATCTTCTTATCAATAACCATGTACTGAAGTTTTACAATACATTTCTGGACCATGTCTCGAATGAAGTGAAACTTCATTTCTATGTGTTTTGAATTGTCATGAAACATGGGAATTTGAGAAAGCTTTATACAACTATGGTTTTCATACATGATCATTGTATCCTCTAGATTTACACTGAACAATCCTTCAAGTGGCTTTCTTAGCCACACCACTTCTTTGCAAGCATTACTAGAAGTAATGTACTCATCCTTCGTAGTGCTCTGGGAAACTAAACCCTGTTTTCTTCTAGATCATGAAATCATAGAAGAACCCAAGCTGAAATAATATGCAAAATTTATCTCCCGATCAAAAATAATTCCATCCCAATCATATAAGTATATCCAAGAAATAAGACTCCTTCATTAGAGGCATACCTAATTATGCAAGCAATTTTACTGCATAGGTATCTCAAAATATGCTTACCTGCAACCTAGTGTATGTGTCTAGGATCAGTCATGAACTTACTCAAGATGATGAAAAACCCAACAAATAATCCTTTGAGTATGATACATAATGGTAGAGTGATTTTACAACACTTGCAGATTGCTTGATCAAAGATATCTAACAAGAATTAGAGAATAGAGATCATATATAATACTATCATAGACTTTCCAAGTGCATAACACTCTAATAACAAGATTATTCAATAATACAGTTAATGTAGCGAAATGGTGCCATGACTTTGAGCATTGTTAACGCTATACACACTGTGTACACTCTTAACATATTACCTATTATACTTTCCTTAACTTGGTTGGCAAGTTGTCACCTTGTAATTATGACCCACATTGAAGATATGCGCCCTCCATTAATTCACTGGTGTTAATTTCCTCTAACTGAATGTAATTGAACATAATTGGCTTGAACTGAATAGAACTGACTATAACTAAACTGAACAAAACTAAATGTAACTGAACATAACTAAATGTAATTGAATAGAACTGAATGTGAAATGATTAACTAACTTCTTGACCATTATTTAGCAGTTTAATTGAATTTCTTTAGTGTGTTGGGATATTATAAACCAACTCCATACTTAGGATAAAATATTTAATCATTTTTTATTAATTTCCTATCTACTAGCCTAGATAGTTGGCATCCACTTGCACCACTTGGTCAACAGTTTCCATATATACCCTAGGATTTCCTTTATCATGATTCTGGTTAGATCCTACCTATTTTATTGACTTCCATATTTAGTAACTGAGCCTTCATTCATATTATGTCGTTATCTTGCTCTATTCCTTCCTTTCAGTGGACAAGGTAAATGTAGTCAACTAGGAAACTGTTATCTTTTGTTGCCAACCCATCCTCCATGGTTTTCTCTCAAGATTGCATGATTAGAATATTTTTCCATAACTCATACAAACTCACTCATGATTCATCCAATTCGTGAGGTCCTCGATAGATTTGGAAAGTCATTTAGTCACCTATGGGGGTTTATCATATTTTAGTAAGTCTGCTTTATGGGCCAGCATAATTTGTATTCTAGCAACTCAATTTTCCTTTATAAGGATGCATTGCTATGTTAATAATCATCAATTTCATTTGATCAATAATACTTGTAAAGATATTGGATCACTTCTTTTGTATTCAGTCTCATTATTCTTCTCTTTATTTTCCTTGTGCATGCTTGTGAGAATTGTCTTGTAGCTAGATCTACATCATGTTCTTCTTTTTTGCGTCAAGGATATATTTATTCATAACATCAAAGATTCTATTTTTACATGGTATCATATTGTAAGGTTTCTCAATTTCTACAAATTTGAGGAGCTATCAGTTCTCTAAATTAGAGTGCATCTAGTCTCCTATTCCTCTTTGAAGAAGAGATTGAATTGAGCTTACAAATTATTCTCCTAGTTTTTATTTATGCAAGATGCATAGATTATCTTCTTAAGCGCATCAAATTATTAGCCTGGATTCCTCTTAAGATATGATCTTGAATCCCTTCAACTATCATGAATGAAAATCCAAAATTGGCATTCTACTGCGTAGTAAGGGACTATACATCATTTCTTTGAGTTTGGAGAATGATCCTAATGCTATTGTTGAGAAATATAAGTGACATAATAGGTTGGATGAAGCCTATGGATTGTTTTTCCTCTCTGTTTCTCTTGATGTACTCTTTCATCTAGATGGTTTGACCACTTCAAACCAAGTATGGACCAAACTTGCGTTTCTTTTTGGAGTACAAGATAATATAAGAGAACATCACTTGGAGAATGAGTTATTCTCATTGAGTCTAAGCATTTTCGATTCTATTGAGGGTTTATTCACCAAATTCAAGTCACTTTTTCTATTTATCAATAAATGTGGGATTGAGAAGAAGGAAGATCAATTGATCCTTTCCATCCTATCAAAATTTGGTCCTGAATACTCAGTTTTGTGTCCACTTTTCATGCTACTAGGATTGCTATTTCTAATTCGAAAATGCCTTATTTTAGTACATTATTTAATTCATCGACAAAGGAGAAATATAAATTGATACAGATGGGTGCTCTTAAAATACCGTAGGGAAGGATCATGCTCTTATTTTCCAAGGAAGCAAGAATGCAAGTTCAAAAGAGAAGTAAATAGTGAAAGAGAAGAATCCAAAGTCAGATAATGAAGATACAAGTTTGAATCCTATTGATTCATCTCACCTATGAGTCTACTAGATTCATCTCCCAATGATAGTGATTTTTCACTAGATCCCGACTTGTCTTTAAACAACTCTTCCTCACTCCATTAAAATGATAAAAATTATAATTTAGAAACATTTTTACAAGTTGATATGCATTTTATGACAACATCAATACCATCTACCATACCTATGAATACTCCTAAGACTATACAAACCCCAAGTTCACTAGTTGATTCCTCATTGGTTTCCTATGCATTGTTACTTATATCTAATGGTTTCAAGTCTTTCCTATTTTTCATTGGTTGGTTATCCATGAACTTAGTCATCATTGTTTTTATCTTACACATGTTTTTATATGTTCTAAAAACTTATGGTTTAGATCTCAAATCCATCCATCTTCATATTTTTACACTCATACACTTTTCTGAGTTGCTCATCATTTTCCTACTATAGCCCTATATCCTCACAAAGACACTACACATTTTGTATTTGTTGTTCCATATGATAATATTTCTGGTATATCACAGTGTTTTCAGCCTCATTTGAGAATAGGGAAGGTGCTACATCAGTTTGAAAAGAAGATTCATGGCCCACATCACCATTTTGCAACTATACGAATTGATTGTGTTAATTTTTCTACTCTTTGGGAAAGAGTATGAAGAAATCTCTTTTCCTTGTCAAATTGTGTTTGCATATCATAGTATGTTAGCAGTAAGAAGCATTCACATAATTCTCCTACTACTAGTACTATTTTATCTCTACCACAGATTGGTTTTATTACCTTAAAAATTTTGAGTTTACATTGGTGATCGGGTGGTTTTCAAGGCTTTGCTCAATGGGGTAAACCATTAAAATTTCCCAAGTTTGGTTAAAAGAGAATTCTAATGGTTGTTCAGGTAAAAAGAAAGGATTTTGTACATGTTAAAATAAAAGTATAAACATTGGGTTTATATTTAAATTTGGCTTTAGTTAAATTTTTATTGTAAACAAAAAGTTTATTATTTTCAATGTTGGGCGAAGGAAGTTTTTAAAAGGAAATTTCGGCATAAGACCATTCTATATCCAATGATTTCCAATCCAAAACCCAAGAATTCAAGAACAAAAATCATATGGGGGATCACAGACTTGCCACGTCAATACACCTGCCACGCCAATGCATAATACAAGTCAACAATAAAGCGCTGGGGTTCCAACAAATGATATCATTACTTTGTTACTAGGTGCATCCATGGAGCTGGGTTAAACTTTTTGGCAAGGCGCTTTCAGAAAAAACATAAAATGTACCTCGATCGAGCAATTTTAAACCCTCGATCGAGGTCTTAACACCTCGATCAAGGGTTTAAAAAAAACTCAATCTAGGTTTAAAGATTACCTTGATCTAGGTTTTAAGACCTCGATCTAGGTTTTCAAAAAAACTCGATCTAGGTTTTAATAAAACCTTGATCTAGGTTTTAAGGCCTTGATCTAGGTTTTAAAAAAACCTCAATCGAGGTTTTAAGGCTGCGATCGAGGTCCTTGTACAAAAAAATATATAAAAAGAGGTTTAAATGGTAGCTCGATTGAGGGTTTAATAAAACCTCGATCGAGGTATGTTAATACCTCAATCGAGCTCAATACCTCAATCGAGGGCCTGAAAAACAGAGAATTATCCCTCTTACAGGAAAATGAATGTTTCTCTGTGTCTTGTAGGGGTGTAAACCTTGCCATTCATGGAACATTATTGAGCGATGTTCATACCAATAGATTCATCACCGAATCCTCTATCTATTGACGTATCATACATGTGTTTTGGAATTCATATGGTTTTTTTTAATTAGTTCTAAACCTTACACTTAGAAAACCTCACAACAACTTCGAAGCAGCTCAAAGAAAAATACGCAGAGTAAAAAATACACATCCATTTTTTTTTAAATACATAGCCCACACATCGACGCGTCCTCTTCAAAAGGGTATCTTTGGTTTTTCAATTTTTGAAAATAGTGAAAAAAAAGATGGGATGGACACATGTGCATAAAATGATGCTGAAATCACATGTGGTCACTTTCAAAAAATAATAAATAATTGTATATTGTGAAATAGATTAACAAACAAATATGCAGACCATAGTGCATTTTGTGTAGATCATGCTCATATATTTTTTATTTTTAAATTATCAATGTAAGATTGAGTTATTGGGGTTGGACACGAGCCACTTATTAAGTTCTTCAAAATTTTAAGGTCACATAGTTCATTAAATGCGAAATTTCACACATTAAATGAAATCAGAATATTTAAAAAAAAAATCATTGGGAAGCCAACATAATATTCTACAATTTGTTTTTTTACTGCAGGTCGAAATTCACATGGCATATATATATGCTTCGGGGACTTCTATCTTGCATGAGTAAAAAATCAGGTTTTCATTGCCAAATTTGGCCAAAAATTCTTACCCACCTTCATGGAATCACCCTACTTAATATATATGAAAACTGTTAATGTATATAAAGTGCAAAAACGCAACCTGTCCATCGTATTCAAAGGAGATTTTTTTGCGACGAAAAGAACCCACTATCACCATTGAAGAGTTTATAAATGAATTGGAAGTCGATTTAATGCTGAAAAATGAAGGTATACATCCAAAAGGATCTCAAAGAGATAACTTCTCTTTCCTGCCTTACCTGCAATCCGCCGACAATATATGTGTATGCACTGCTCGATGCTTAAAACTGTAACGATAGCCACCAGATGATGGAGTTGTGAACATAGAGGAAGTTTAAATGTGGCTGCGGTTACGCAGGTTCTTACATTTGCTAATATGGAAGAGTAAATTCACAGCTGACAAGCCTTTTTCAAAAGGATTTGTCTTATGATTAAATTACAACAAAATTAAACATAGATAAATGGCTCAGATCAAAATCAAAGTCATCCGACGAAGAGCATGCATTCCGCTATATCAACTTGCATGGAGAAAATAAATTTCTAAATTTGCGGAATGGTGTTAATCCGTGGATAAAATGAATCGTAAGAATGGAAAGTGAGGAAAATCAACGGCCAACATTAATTCTGCTAATGTAACATGCAAGGAGTAATTGACTTTTAAAATCTCTGGAATTTGGTATATCCAACAAAATTGAATGGTGGAAGTTCAAGTACATATTAAATCAATTGTCCACCCATATTCTGTAGATCGAAAGTGCTCTTGTTTTATGTTTTTAAAAATCAACGGAATTTTATACATTGAGCAAGTTAATACACGAGTTTATATCCTATTGCTTGGTAAATAAGATTGACGGTTTGGTTAAGGATGAACCAAGAAAGTAAAAGTAAAAAAAACCCATCGAATAAAAAAAAGGGAAGACATAGGTGTAGTTGATGACGAATATATAGGCAAGATGTAAATATCAGAGTTGTTATACAAATAAAATGAAAAATCAAGAACATCCTCATAGAGCATTTATAGGCATTTTTTAAAAGAACACAACATGTTTTAAATGAAAATGGTTGTTTTAGTCCATTATTTCAATCAAGTTTTTACTCCAAACTTAGATGTGTTTTGAGAAACTGAGATAGTTTTGTCTTTATAACATACCCATATACAATACCCTATCTCTTTTTTCACACAAGTATGATGTTTTGAAAGAATCAAATTCATCTTCAGAGGACAATTTTAAAAAGACTATTTTATCCATCAAAGTCCAAGAATTGTTTCAGCCAAAGTGAGTTGAGTTTAAAGAAAATGAGAGAGGTTTTTCTTCATAATAGGATTACCATCAAAAACCTCTTTCATGTTTTACACAGGTATCACAGGTTGGGATAATTTAAAATATCTTCACAAGGTATTTTTCCAGAAATTTACAAGTTTACTATTTGAGTAATCAATTTCAAAGGACGATTACGAGGAGCTGGAGGTGAATACGAGAAAAATAATACATGGGTTTTTTTGGGCACATGGAAAAATACAAAAAGATCTTTCATATTTCACACATATTTCACCATCAAAGATATGCAGGAGGTACTTTGAAACCTATTGTTCAGTAGTCCGCATCCTGAAATGAAGGAAATTTGTTGTAACGATTTCTACTTTTAGAGTCCGGTTAGATTTCGAATTCAAGGTTAGGTAGAGGTTATTTTGATATAAATTAAAATGTAATTGATATTTTTAGGGTTGGATTTTCAATATCATAGAGGCTCTTCATTGTAATGGCTTTAAGTTTTTAGTAGATGAATAAAATTTGCAGAGGAATGTTAAACCTTTTCATGGCAGAGATTCATGTGCCATCTTTTCTTCAGTAAGTAATTTATTTATGTGAATTTCTATCCTATTTTACACTCCATTTTTTATTTTCTTTCATGCTTTAGAATTAGTGTTTATGGGATAGAATTCATTTTGCATGCTCTAGGTCCATTGTTCAAGCATTTTCAAAACATTTTCTTCTAAAGTCTTGCAGTATTCACCCTAGTTAGGTGCTCTATTTGATGGGTTGTATCCCTCTATCTTCTAATCAACATGCTAATACCTCAATACTAAGAAATGGTTTCTACCTTGCCTCTGTCCATAAACCTTCAAAACCATACCTCCTCTAATCTATTTCAGACTTGATTGTTGACTCCATTGCCCAATGGTCTCTTCCATAATTGTCCCACCAAACTTTATAAAAACAAACTTGTTCTGTCAGAAATATGACCTTCTCATTGTCTTTGATTGAATATCTTGAGTATAAAAATTTAGTAAATGGTGAGAGATCCCTCTCTGACTGTATTAGGTCAGAAATACAATCTAAATTGGTTTTTGTTGTTACCTTAGGATTTACCTTTCACAACCTGGGTATATTCTAAGTGATAACAAATTGGCACCGTTGCTGGGGAGCGAAGGTTGAAATATTCCCTGGGTATGAATGACATAGTTTCATATTTGATTTTTGATGGTGAACAATAGTCAGACATCAGCAATGTTGTGCATTTTTCACCTGGTGACTCCATTTTAAAAAAATCCAATTTCAGTGTGACTCCATTGGGGGCATGATCAAGAGATCAAGTTTTCAAAGAGAACTGACAGACTCTATTGGGGAAATGAGATCATTGTAAAAACATGTAACTGAATGATGAAAAGATAAGGGACTCAAGTTTCAGTTTTCTCCAAGATGTCTTATCCTTTCTTATAAATGTTTTCCTATATTTTCCTAAGATTGTCAAAACAATTTTCCATTATTCATTGCACTCAAAACAAAACCATGAATTTACTCATGTATATCCTTCTTTACGAACTGAAAGTATTTCATCATCCTGTACATTTGATTTTGATCAAGATCCTTCATTTGAACCACATGACATTAAAGATCATCCTTGTGAGCCTCATGAAACCAAAGTTGACAGTACATCAGTCCCACATAGCCCCATTTCTTCCAATATTCCAAACCGATACAGACCAATTCATCTACCTCATGTTCTTCATGATTTTCCTACAAAGCGCTACAAATACCTTCCTAAGTTTGATGAAGAATCCAAGAACCTTACAGCTGAAAAACATTTACAAACCTTTGAGCATTTCCTTGACCTCTTTGAAGTAGAACATGATGATGTTTGCATGAGCGATTTTTCCCAATTCTTGCAAGGAGATGTTAAGGAATGGTTTAAGCACTTGAATCTTGAATCCATCAGTACATGGGAAGATTTTTCTAACATATTTTTGAAATTTTGTGGTAATAGGAAGTCATTGGACCAAATACTTTTAAAGTTTTATTCCATGAAAACAAAAGAGGGTGAAACGATGTCTAGTTTTAACAGTAGGTTTTTAAGCTTTTATTATAACATGCCAAAAGAAATCCAGCCTCTTGAAAATGCTGCTAAACTTTATTATGCAACTACTTTTCCTCCTCAAGTGTCATTACTTATTTTGGAGAGAAAGTAAGTCACATTGCAGAACATGTTTATTGATTGTTTGGAGGTTGAAGACAATCTTAGGATGTCTAAAATTTGTTTAGACCAAGACAGTGGTGATAAAATGGAAAAGAAATTAGAAATTGGTAAACAAAACGAACTTGCTTTGCATGCCAATTCTATTTTTTGTGAACAAAAAGATGATCAGCTCAGTAATGTAAAAGAAGATGGTTTTACTAATCTGTTTTCTGAATATTGCAATCACCATATTACAAATTCTTTTAGTGGTGATTTTAAAAAAGATTTCAGCATGCCTATATATGAGGAATACGAGGATGAAAACTTGGATATTGTACCCAAAAAACCAGCCGTAAATTCAAGGTCTTTTAGTAAAGAAAATATGATTGTAATCCAAGGTCAAAAGGCTGAAAAAAGAAAGGATAGTGAGTGTGTTGAAGGTGACAGTTTGCCTTTGTGTTATTTTTCATTTGAACTACTAAGACAAAGACTTAAATCCTCTAAACAAAAACATAATTATGAGGATATGGAAAATTTCATGAACTTTTTAGAAGTGGAAGATGAGGAGGATGAACAATCATGCAATCAACCTCAGCATGTGGAAAAATTAGTGGTTTGCAATGAGGAATTGGATTACAAAGAAAGAGGTAAAGGTTTGCAAATAAATGCTTCTTTAAATCTTTCACATTCAGAAATTTCATTTCAAGAAGAAGGATTTTGTTTGCTTAATTCTATTGGAGAAAAAAATAATATTTCTATTGAAGCATATAAGGAAGGTGAAGTTTTAAATTCAGAAATTTTGAATGAAATTGTGGATATTTCATTTGAAAACAGTGATGAGAGTTCCTTTCAAAGTTCTTTTGAAGATCGGTTTGACAGTATGCAAGAGGAATTGCTTTTTGGGAAGCCTTGTCATGACAAACAGGTGATTGAGTATTTCAAAAATTTTCATGCTTTTTATGATCCAGTAGCAGAATACATGGATACATTTTTTAGATGGGATAGTTGGTTATGTATTTGAAATGAAGGACATACTCTTTATCATAACCTTTTGCTATTTTGTTCCTATGTTCTAATTTCAATCAAGCATGAGTAAGAAGCAGAATTATTGGATAAAATGATTGATTGGCTTCATTGGAAGTCATAGTTTACTTGGTTGGGCATCGATGCTCGATTAAGTAGGGTAGGTAGGTGTGCATAAGATTGACGTGGTGAGCATTTTTATTAGCAGTTTTTCATTTATTTACAGTTTCAATTTCAAATTGAGTTCAATTATAGGTTAAGGTTTGAAGTTACAATTGATTTCAGTGTTAGGAGTATGGATAGGTGACATGCGACAGTTTACAGGTTGACAGGGATTTGTTTGCAAAATGGTTTCAGAGTGGTTACATTCAAAATAGGTTGAGGATTTCAGAAAAATATTGGGGGCAACTGAATGGATTTGGCACCTAGTCTACATGGTTCTTTGCTACCTCACAGGGAGGATAACATCCCTAGTTAGAGCCACTTGTTAGCATTATTTTATCTTTACCACACATTGGTCTTATTACCTTAAAAATTTTGATTTTACATTGGCAATTGGGTGGTTTTCAAGGCTTTCCTCAGTGGGGTAAATCATTAAAATTTCCAAAGTTTGGCTAAAAGAGAATTCTAATGGTTATTTGGGTAAAAAGAAAGGATTTTGTTCATGTTAAAATAAAATTATAAATATTGGTTTTATATTTAAATTTAGCTTTAATCAAATTTTTATTTTAAACAAAGATTTTATTATTTTCAAAGTTGGGCGAAGTATCAAGCGCTGGGGTTCCAACAAATGATGTCATTACTTTGTTACTTAATATATATGAAAACTATTAATGTATATAAAGTTCAAAAATGCCAACTGTCCATTACATGTGGGATAATATCCCCACCCAAGAGAGAAAAAAATATTGCATTTTAATTTTGATATAAAGAAGCCATCATATTCAAAGGAGATGTTTTTGGCGATGAAAAGAACCCACTATCTCCATTGAAGATTTTATAAAGGAATTGTAAGTTGATTTAATGCTGAAAAATGAAGGTATATATCCCAAAGGTTGTCAAAGAGTTAGCTTCTCTTTCTTTCCTTACTTGCAATTCACCGACAATATATGTGTATGCACTGCTCACTACTTAAAACTGTAACGATAGCCACTAGATGATGGAGTTGTGAAAAAGGAGGAAGTTTAAATGTGGTTGCAGTTACTCATGTTATTACATTTGCTGATATGGAAGAGTAAATTCACAGTCGACATGCATTTTTCAAAAGGATTTTCCTTATGATTAAATTATAGAAAAACTAAACATAGATCAATGGCTCATATCAAAATCAAATTCATCCAACGGAGAGCATGCATTCCGCTATATCAACTTGCATGGAGAAAATAAATTTTTAAATTTGTGGAATGGTGTTAAGCCATGGATAAAATGAATCGTGAGATTGGAAGGTGAGGAAAATCCATGGCCACCATTAATTTCGCTAATTTAACATGAAAGGAATAATTGACTTTTAAAATCTGTGGAATTTGGTATATCTAGCAAAATTGAACGGTGGAGGTTCAAGTATATATTAAATCAACGGTCCACCCATATTCCGCAGATTGAAAGTTCTCTTGTTTTAAGTTTTTAAAAATCAATGAAATTTTATACATTGAGCAAGTTAATACACAAGTTTATGTCCTGTTGCTTGGTAAATAATATTGATGGTTTATAAGTATTCCTTTGACAAAAAGTTCATGAGGTTAAGGATGAACCAAGAAAGTCAATGTAAAAAAAAACCATCGAATAAAAAAAAGGAAAGACCTAGGTGCAATTGATCAAAAATATATAGGAAATATTAAAATATTAGAGTTGTTATACAAATCAAATTCAACATCAAGAACATCCTCACAAGACACACATTTGTTAAAAGAACAGAGCATGTTTTAAATGAAAATGATTATTTTAGTCTGTTATTTCAATCATCTTTTTACACCAAACCGAGATGAGTTTTTAGAAATGGAGAGAGGTTTGTATTTATAGAATACCCATATACAATAACCTATCTCATTTTTCACACAAGTATTATTTTTTAAAATAATCGAATTCATCTTCAAAGGGAAATGTTCAGGTTTTTAAAAAAGACTGTTTTAGCCATCAAAGTCCAAGAATTGTTTCAGCCAAAGGGTGTTGAGTTTAAAGAAACTGAGAGAGGTTTTTATTCATAACCAGCATATCATCAAAACCCTCTTTCATGTTTTACACAGGTATCACAACTTTGGATAATTTTAAATATCTTCATAACGTATTTTTCCAGAAATTTACAAGTTTACTATTTGAGTGATGAGTTTCAAAGGACGATTCCGAGGAGATGGAGGTCAATAAGAGAAAAAAAATACATGGGTATTTTTGGGAACATGGCAAATTACATAAACCTGTTTCATATTTCACACAGCTATCACCATCAGAGATATGCAGGAGGGAATTTGAAACCTATTATTCAGCAGTCCGCATCTTGAAATGAAGGAAATTTGTTGTAACTGTTTCTATTTTTAGAGTTTGGTTAGGTTTCAAATTCAAGGTTAGGTAGAGGTTATTTTGATATAAATTCAAATGTAATTGATAGTTTTAGGTTTGTATTTTCAAGAGCATAGAGACTCTTCATTGTAATGGCATCAAGTTTTTAGTAGATGAATAAAATTTGCAGAGGAGGAATGTTAAACCTTTTCATCGCAAAGATTCCCGTGCCATCTTTTCTTCAGTAAGTAATTTATTTATGTGACTATTTTTTCTTCCCATTCCATTTTGTAATTTCTTTCATGCTTGAGCATTAGTGTTTATGGGCTAGAATTCATCTTCCATGCTCTAGTTCCATTGTTCAAGCATTTTCAAAACATTTTCTTCTAAAGTATTGTAGTATTCACCCTAGTTAGGTGCTCTATTTGATGGGTTGTCTCCCTCTATCTGCTAATCAACCTGCTAATACCTCAATACTGAGGAATGGTGTCTACCTTGCCTTTGTTGATAAACCTTCAAGACCCTACCTCCTGCAATCTATTTCAGACCTGATTGTTGACTCCATTGCCCAATGGTCTCTTCCATGATTGTCCCACCAAAATTTATAAAAACAAACTTGTTCTATCAGAAATATGACCTTCTGACCATCTTTGATTGAATATATTGAGTATAAAAACTTAGTAAATTGTAGGAGATCCCTATGTGACTGTATTAGGTCAGAAATACAGTCTAAAGTGTTTTTTGCTATTACCTCAGGATTTACCTTCACAACCTGGGTATATTCCGAGTGATAACACCTACTTCATGATATGATGAGATACAATGAGTCTCTCATATTCTTTCTTGAGATACTACACTCTAGCACATGATCATGGAGTTCACAACTTCTTCATCAAACTCTTGTATAAGAGGGAGTACAGTCATCTCATTTAAGTGAAGAAAAATATATGTTGAAGACATGTTGTTCAATTTTGTGCCTTTTCATTTCTCGAAGGAGGATTTTCCCCATGTGGTTTTGGCTCTTTCCTCACTTTTTTGGACATAAATAATTGTAAAGGGTGTCCGGTGCCTTATTGTCGGGCCTTATATGAACCTATATGCATCTATATGTCTGATTATTTCAGATAAATCCATAATAAAGTCACACTTAAAGGGGGGTGTTGGGATATTATAAACCCACTCCATACTTAGGATAACAATATTTAATCATTTTTTATTAATTTCCTATCCACTAGCCTATATAGTTGGCATCCACTTGTACCACTTGGTAAACAGTTGTCATATATACCCTAGGATCATATTTATCCTAATTCTATTTAGATCCTTCTTACTTTATTGACTATCATATTTAGTGACCGAGCCTTCCTATAGATTTTGTCTTTATCCTTCTTTATTCTTTCCTTTCAGTGGATAAGGTAAAGCTACTCAACTAGGAAACTATTATTTTTTGTTTCCAACCCATCCTCCATGATTTTCTCTCTAGATTCCATGATTAGCATGTTTTTCCATTACTCATGACAAATCACTCATGATTCAGTCAATTCATGAGGTCCTCGATATATTTCGAAAGTGTGTTAGTCACCTATGGGGGTTTATCATTTTTTAGTAATTTTGCTTTATGAGATAGGATGCGTTGTCTTCTAGGAAATCAATTATCCTTTATAAGTATGTATTACTATTGTAATAATCATTAATTATTTTGATCAATAATACTTAGAAATATATTGGATCACTTATCATGCATTCAGTCTCATCATTCTTCTCTCTATTTTCCTTGTGCATGCTTGTGAGAATTGTCTTGTAGCTAAATATACATCCTATGCTTATTCTTATCATCAAGGATTTATTTCTTCATTCCATCAGAGCTGATATTTCTACATAGTGCTTCACAATCAATGTGATTGT
This sequence comes from Pseudotsuga menziesii, assembly GCA_001517045.1. Lineage (NCBI taxonomy): Eukaryota > Viridiplantae > Streptophyta > Pinopsida > Pinales > Pinaceae > Pseudotsuga > Pseudotsuga menziesii. The sequence goes on along the minus strand of LPNX010405422.1, from coordinate 31,868 downwards.
CAACAAACACTTTGCATAAATTAAGGAATAGATTCCTTAATTAACTTAAACTTGTTTTACACAACTTATACTTAACTGATGTCTTTTCAATTCGAGTTCGCTGGAGATATGAAATAGGTAATTTGAATCTTTACTCTATCTATGTGCTCATATAATTTATCATTTAATTAATTCAACATGGTCCATGATTGTTTATTTAATTCATCATATTTATCACATCATACTCAGAAGAATTGTTTCCAACCTATGATAATATGTATTAAACCGAGTCATATAGTCATATGCTAAAGTAAATCACTCTAGAAGTAGCTAATCCATAAAGGATACTTATAGCATCTGATTATCATGACTAGCTATTTATCACATAGTAGATCCTCATGACATGATACAACACAAGACTTCTGAAATTAATACAACATGAGTTCTAGACATGATACAACACAAGTCTCTGACCTTGATACAACACAAGGTCTTGATCTCAATGCAACATAAGATCATAGTACATGCATCTCTGATACCCTCAACAACCTAGCTTGATACAATACAAGGTCTTAACTTAATACAACATAAGTGGATGAACTTAATACAACATAAGTTCCAGACATGATACAACACAAGTCTCATGGAGAATGGCTCCTAATGTTGTACATTTAACAAGGGTCTATGCAAAGGATTGTTGTGATATATCGTCACATGTTTTAATCCACGATACCAAGAGTAGAGGAGAGGTTCATTATTTATATACATGCAATCTATAATTGTTTTATTCCTTTTGAATTTTAGTTTTTGTTGTTATGTCTATGCCTTTGTATATTTTGTTATATAGTAATTCAAATGTTACATTTAAATGTTTATTGACTACAGTTTACTAGATTGTTGAATGATCATGATTTTCGATACTCAACTAATGAAAATGTAGAAGAGAATATTAGAGAGGCATATATTTATTAAATGGTATCACTTGTTAAAAGTTCATTTTAGGTAATCTATGTACATCTTATTGTTAATGCATGGACACATTTTGAAATTGAAAATTTGTTTTGTCCATAATTTCCTTTAGGTCCAAACTTTTTATATGACATTCCATCTCATGTAAACATGCTATTCAATTTTATAGTTTTAATAAATAAAGAGTTATTTGATTTTAGTTTAATTTACTCACATAATGTTTATTTAATAACAAAATTTAAATTCCATGATACACTAGGTAGTCGACAAAGGGCATAGAATACCCAGAAGAGGATATTGGTACTATGATGGACGTTGACATTGGTAGTGACATAATTTTATTTATCAATTTTTATTCTTTTCAATTTTATTTTCAGAATTTTTTTGAATTTAGTTTTTTTTGTTTAATTAAAATGAGATTCATAGATTCTTTTATACATGTTACAGATGGGGAATCATTGATACAACTTGGGGAATACCACACCACATGATATTGGTCCTCTAATGGACATGGAAGTAGACATTGGACATTGACAAACTTTATTTTTTTATTATATGTGTGTGTGTGTGTGTGTGTGTGTGCGTGCGTGTGCGAACTTAATTTTTGGATTGTGTGTGTGTGTGTGTGTGTGTGTGTGTGTGTGTGTGTGTTTTGATCTTACATATTGTATTGGATGAGAATTGTCTTTGTATTATTTATATAGTATACTTGTTTCTTAAATTATTATCATAAATTTGCATAATGTTCATGAATGTATGTATCAATTTAAATGTATGATATTTACGATTTTGTTTCGATCTCTAGTTTAATAGTATAAATTAATTTTGTTAAGATTGAAATGTCATGTAAAATGTCATATAGTAATGTTCATAGTAATTCTTTCTTAGTATTGAAATGTCGTAGTAATGTTTAATGGTAATGTTCAATCTTGAAATTTGTCTAGTTTAATAGTATAGTTCAAGTATGTCAATATTGAAATGTCATGTAAAATGTCATAGTAATGTTTAATATTACAATGTTCAATCTTGAAATGTTTAATTTAATAGTATAGTTCAAGTATGATATGATTAACATGTCATGTAAAATTAAATTGTAATGTTTAATACTACTGTTCATAGTAATGTTTTGTTAGGATTGAAATGTCATAATAATGTTTAATAGTAATGTTCAATATTGAAATGTTAATAGTATAGTTCAATTTTGTTAGAATTGGAATGCCATGTAAAATGTCATATAGTAATGTTTAATCTTGAAATGTCTAGTTTAATAGTATAGTTCAATTTTGTTTGGATTATATAATTAATCCTTGAAATTACAATTTTGAACTCAATGTATAGTTCATGTTTAATGTTTAAACTATATATGCAACTAGAGCCATGTATAAAGAGAATATAATGATTTTTTGTTTTTTAATCATAAGGAAGGATTCCAAGATTGTGAATCTTAGGCTAAATTAGATCAAATGATTACAAACAACAAATAAATGAAAATACAGATATTTGTTGTTAAATCATTGCTCTATTTTAGCATAAGCTTCACAATCCTAGAATCCTTGTTTGTGATTAAAAATCCAATGATTGTTATCTCCATTCTCCATGATTTCAGTTATATGTGTTCAAATAATTGGTCAATTCCAAGGAATTAAATACATGCATTTACACAATCGAATATAAATTTGAATAAACATACAAATTGTTTCCATAAGTTCAATGTTGATAAATTGGAAATGTTTATTGTAAAATTACCATTTAAATTACATAGAATCATGTAACATTGATAAACATTTAACAAGGAGTAAGTAAGGAGAAAAAATGTCACACTTTTGTATGAGTTTTTTACAACATACATTTGAAATAAGTGTGCAAATTATTTTCATACAAAAAGTTAACTCTTGAAAAAAACATTTCAATATAAATGTCATAAAATCACCATTTAAATTAACTATGAGCATGTATCATAGATCAAAACATTTAAAATGGAGTACAAGCAAGGACAAGACTTTGTGAGACTTCTACATGAGTGTTTTCAACAATATATATTTGAAATAAACATTCAATTATTCTTTATTCAAAAGTTAAGTATTGCAAAAACACTTTTAACAAATTAGAAAATTGTCACACTAGCATGCATTATTTCAACTATTTATATTTCTCTATCAACAATATATACAATTTATTTATGTGTACATGCATTGACAAAATATGTTAACAAAGTTAAAAACCTATCAAACATATAAGAATAAGTAAGCAAGAGAAGTAAGTAAGGATAGTTCTTTATGTCAGATGTTTTTTGGATGAGTTATTCGAGTTATTTTTAATTTCAATCGTTATACAAATGTACAAAATAAAACTTTTAGACCATCTTGATGTAAATTCAATTTCCAATATAGAAAAATTATCCCAAGAAAAATATTAAAGAATGTATATATTTGAACATATTTGAACCCTTATCTTATGATTTATTTTTTTTAGTCTAGAAGTCGATGAATTAAATAAGAACTCTCTTGATGAAATAGTGAATTTAAGGGGGCGTGATACCCCACCTAAACCCAAAATGTAATTTTTATCCCTCAACGCCCCACTTTTAAAAATTGTAGGCTTAGTTTTCGAAAGATGATGCTACATAGGTAAGAGCTCTTTGATATATGTTTGGAATTGTAACGTTGGAATAACTCTGTGGTGTAATAATCATCTCCAATTGCGCATGACATGTGCTCTTCTAGAGAGTATGAAAACATGTATTACAATGTTTTGGGTACCTATAGACCTACACACACGTTTGACAACATCGACATGAAATGGATCGAAGAGGGAGATACTTTCGTTCTTCCTTGTTCAAGAAATATTAAACAATGTTTGGTACCTAAGAATTCAATTCAAATATAATAATGATAGAATAATTTATATATATATATATGGGTGAGTGCACAAAGTTGAGGGACCTTTTATATGCAATGGTGGAGTGAAGTCAATCACTCTTGATCCATAAAAAAGAAATCATCCCAAGCAATCCTAAACCTGCCAAGCCTAGTCCCAAGGCTTCCAACAGGCATCAAAATTATGATAGTAGACCAAATCACGCCTCTCTTTTATTTAATCAAATCACGCCTCCATTTTAGTGAATAAAATCGTGCCTCTGTTTTGGAAAACCTATTTTTTTTTAATTTAAAACGGGTCGAGCCCATCTTTTTTGCCACATCGTAGTGCTGTTGGAGTTGGACGGAGCAAATATCGAGTGGGAGAACGCATTTTTTGGTATGCCAAAGCCATCCACCTCCACCTTTGGATCAACCTCCTCTTTGTGAGGTATTTTCCTCATTTCTTCTCATGTTTTTTTCTCTAAGTTCATCAATTTATTTTCCCTAATTTGAAAAATTAAACCAAAATAAATTAATTTATGGCCAATGGAAACAAAAAACCAATGGAATTAGCCAATGGAAACCAAAACCCCAATAGAATTGGCCAATGGAAACCAAAACCCCAATTTAATCATAAAAATTAAATAATTTTGATTATTTACCAAAATTCATACCCAAAATTCACATGCCCAATGGAAACCAAAATCCCAATTAACTCACAAAAAACAAATCAATTTCACTATTTCCATATGCATATTCACAAGCATCCTTGTGAATCCATACCAAAATTCACAAACATGCAAAGTTTTTCAAGAACATTGCAAGTTTGCATAAGTAATTTACATGCCCAATGTAAACCAAAACCTCAATTAGTTCATAAAAAACAAATGAACATCACTATTTGCATATATGTATATTTGTAAGCATCATTGTGAATCCAAACCAAAATTAACAAATATGCAAAGTTTGTCAATTATGTTGCAAGCTTGCATACAACTAAAAACAAATCAAGTAGAATTCATATATTCCCTAAAATACATAAACAAACATGGTAAATCCCTTGCCTCTATCTGAAATATCGAAATTGGTCTTCCAAGAAAATCAATAAACACCTTCTACTTTTGATGAAACTTCCTAATCCAAGTGTTAAAATAAGGTATACAATCTTGCCATGCTTTTAGCAAATATTTCCTCTTGAATGAAGGGTACCTTTTGGTTAAGGTCAAGGCAACAAAGTTCAACAATATACTCTACGAACATGAATATACATAGGTAAGTTAATGTGTTTGATTAAACATGCCAATCACATACTATCATATATGATATAATCCAATGGAAACCTTGCAACCATAAAATCCACTATACACAATTGTGCATTTGAAAGTCTATCCTGGGTATATAGAAAGAGGGAATAGAACTAAAATAACATCAAGTAGAATCCATACATGGCCCAAATTAAATATAAACAAGATCTACTAAATAGACTTCAGAGTCCAAAAAACATCACACTACAACAAATAATTACATATCTAACAAAATCATTGCCTATACTAGGATTTTATTCATCAATAACACATTATGCCGCCTATTCTAGGGTCTAGTTGTTGCCTCTACCTGTAATCTGGGAGCTGGTCCTACAAAGGAATTAGTCAACACCTCACAATTTCGATGAAACTTCATAATCCAAGCCTTAAAATAAGCTAGAGGAGCTTCACAATCAATATATGCACTCAAGATACTTTATGTACACATGCATACTTAAAAATTGGATTTAATACTTGAATTTAGGACATAAATATGAAATGAAAAAAAGTTAAATGTTTATTCTTTACTGTAAAATTCAAGATCAATTTTTAAATTTACATAATAGATTTAGTTCATGTTGTTACTTGTCGTACATTAGTTATATAGTTTTCAGTGCTTAGAGATGTCATTATATCATGTGTTTATATTTCTAATGATATTTTATTTGTATTTATGATTGTAGTGGCTATTATGGATAGCAATGCAGAGATACTGAGGGTTATTGGCCATCTGAGAGAGATTGGTTCTACTTAGCGGGTGGAGATGAGCTCCACCGCTCCTTTTTAGATTCTTTGTTGACAATGGTTGATATGATCACAATATCAAATGATGTTTTGTATAGCATAGCATCGTACATGGAGAGGAAAAGAAAAAAATACGCTAATGAGTTTAGATACAATGAGGTAAAAGAGCTCAAAACAAAAAAACACCACATCTATACATTATTTAGACTGCCTGGGATGGATGACATTGCGGAGATCAATAGGCCACACATTTCTATTGAGTGGTGCACCTTTCCACCCATCAGAGACCATTGGATGGATAGGTGGTACATGGTTTTTGACATTCCCCCTCACAACTATAGGGAAGTACCGTTGTACTTCCTCTGAAAGTTGTATGCAGAGTTTGTGATGGGGAAACACGTCAACTATTTTGACATGTTGGGATTCCAGGGAGTTGATAGGGGGTTTCCCTAGCACTGACCCAATGCTAGGCATAGAGATGCCAATCCATAGATACTTGCACGTCGTTCCCAGCTACCGAGGGAAGACATCCCTCCTACACATGTCATGGTTTCCCAAACACAAGAGGCATTTTTGACTCTAGCTGAGATGGTCTCTCAACACATGACCACTATTGACCAGAGAGCGCCCTCTTCCTCTGCTGGGGTACAACCACCAAATTTTGTTGGTGGAGGCACATCTATTGGTGGGGATATACCGACATCCCATGTGCCTTAAAGAAAGCCACACATCTGCACATCATGTGGGGGGCCCTATTATGGTCCTGGATCAAGAAATTCTACCACTACGATGACTGGTGGTCAGGTAAGGACATTGTTAAAACTCTATTATTGTTCAATTTTTAATTTTTCCATACTGTATGTAACATATTAAAAGATTCGTAATATATGCAATATTTACTCTTGCAGGAGATTGATGTCTCTCACGGGGGTGGTACTGCACCCGGTGTGGTTGTACCTGAGGCCCAAACAACCACCAATATGGTAATATTTAAACATTTTTCATTTTTTTAATACATATCATTTTGTTAATGCATGTGTTAGTCTTGGTTAATTTGTTAAATTGTCTAATATTTACAATTTTTAAATTTTCCCGACTTAGAACGTGATGCTGGAGATGTTGATTTCAATGACATAGTCCAAGGTGGAATTTATGATTACTTGAAGAATGTAAGTATATGGGTTATGACTGAATATTGTTCGAATTATTTAAATTTCTTACTGTACACTCCTTTATAGATCGTTAATATTTATAAGTTTTGAACTTGTAGATGATATTAGCATCTGAAGAGGGGCAATAAATTGATGGAAGCGGTCACTCCCATGGGGGAGATATGTCCCAGGAAGGGGTAAGTATATTACAACATGTTATTTTTTCAATACATATTATTCCATCCATTCAAGTCCATGTCTAACTATGGTAACACTTTATGACTACAGACATCATCGCAGATCCCTGCACTGCCTCTTTGGTTTGGATCTCCCTGTAGTCCAAACGTAGATAAGGGGGTTGTTTACACCATACGACCCTCTTCCTTGAATAGAGCGGGTGTGCATGAGGATCAACCTACTCATCCCACAGTAATGTAAAGACTTCCAACGACAGTTGCTGGTTAGCTATGAATTCACTTCACAACTAGTTTTTCTTAATGTTATTTTCGCATGTTTACAACTGTAGAGGAAATTTGGGGTCTAAAATGGGCCTCCTAAGGAAAATAATAAAAAAATCCACATCACACTACAAATATGCCATGTCACATTAAATCTAATGAAAATATAATGAAAGTCAACCTAAATCGTCTCATTAATGGTAGTTGACAAGTATATTGAGTTAATGTAGAGTTAAGAGATATTGATTAAAAATATTAAAAAAATATTTAGATTCTTGTGCACACATAATAAATGATAGGAAACTTTTGAATTTTATATTATTATCTTTTTAAATGAATAGACCACTACTTTTTATCTATTTAATAAATGTAAAACTCAAACATATTTATATTTAAATTAAATGAAAAATATAATTATAATAGTATTAAAAAAATTAAAAAATCACTATTATTTTTTAATATAAATTTTATATTAATTCATATAAAAAATATTACAGTACATAAAATAAAAAATAATAAACCACATATATTCTCATAATTGATATAATCTAATAAATCACATATATTCTTATATAATTTTTTTAATAGCATGATTATTTTTAAATTTTATATCTAATATTTAATAAGAATATAAAAATATAAAATTTTTTCTTATCATATTAATTTTTAAAGTTTTATAAATAACATTTAAAATATATAAATTTATTGAAAAAATTATTCAATATTTCAATTTATGTAACCATGAATTTTCTTATAATTATTAATAATTTTTTATTAAAAAAACATTATACTTTATAACCATTTGTAATGTTTTTTATTTTTTATTTTTTAAATATGGAAAAACATTGTTAGACACAATATTAAATTTATAGTGTAAATATAATAATAGTCAAAGTAAATGTTAATGTATTTTATACTTTTACCATGAAAAAAATAAATCTAAATGCAATATTATATTATTATTATGTTAGTGTATTTTATACTTTTACGATAAAAAAACTAAATCTAAATGCAATATTATATTATTATTAAACTTATATCTTGAACAAAGTGGCAAAACCTAAGGTTTATCCCAAACATGGACGAAGGGGGAAAATTTGGGTGACTGTCACGATTTTTTTTTTGGTAATTGAAGGCAATGGGGTATGGAAGAATCATCCCACTACGAGGAGTATTTTGAGCGGGAATGGTGTTTTTTAAGTTTATCCTACGAAAATTTGTCGTGACTGCAACAAATTTTTTTACAATGAAATGAATGGCGGAGAACATAATTATTTTGGTGGGAAGGCAAAGTTGGTTATGCAATTTCTCAAAAAGTATTTATTCATAGTATGCCATGGATTAAACTCTATACTTACCTTCAACTGGTTCTTATGATCGTAGCGGTGGTTCTTCTCATGGTAGAGATAATCGTGATCGAAAAATGCTTTCTCCATATTTTTCTTTTTTTCGATAGAATTCTGAGGGTCGGTGGACCCATCTGTTATACACAGTGCTGCACACAGATAATCTAATTAGCGCTTATGAGCAGATCCAAGCTCACCTGGGGTTAATGACTCAGGAAATAATAACCCAAGAAACAATTTCAGGTATATCAAAAGATCTCTTAGCCAATATATCCGGTGCATTATTGAAAGGCACATTCCAATTTGCTCCTATGTGCCGTATATTTGTTCCAAAGCCAAAATTGAAGGATAAAATGATTTTAGCTCAGAAACTTATGAAAATTTGTGGAAGAAAAATGGGTTTCATTAGAAGTTGAGTTTTGGAAATCGGAGGGAGAAATTTGGAAGATTTGTCAAATAATTTTGAAACTGTATACCCTGATTTGTAAATCTGTTATTCCTTAAATTTATAAATATGAAATTCATGGTGTTATATTGCGATTCCTGGCTTTCCAAGTGAGTACATGGGGATTTTTCAGAGCTGTTGATCAAGTTTTCAAATCTACCTCCAAGGTAAGTCATACATAGTCTTCTCTTTGAATTTATCAAATGTGTGCACTGTGTGTCCATCTTCCTTTTCTTTCTCGAATGTGTGCACTATGTGTCGATCTTCCTTTTCTTAGTATTGCAGTTTCCTAGTAAACAAACAGTTCCATATTTAATTGGAATAATGTTGGCTCTTGATCTTGGTCTCCAAACTGTCGATCTTGGTCCCCTGTATGTGCGTCCGTCTTCCTTTTCTTTATTGAATGTTTGCACTGTGTGTGTCCATCTTCATTTTCTTAGTATTGTGGTTGCCTCGTAAACAAACAGTTCCATATTTAATTGGAATAATGCTTGCTCTCGATCTTGGTCTCCAAACTATCAATCTTGGTCCCCAAATTGAAATCTGAGCCCAAATTGAAAGCCGAGGAAATATTTTTGAGAGGACAGTTGTAAGTGATTATTTAGGTAAGTCCAATATTGGATTTTCCCTTCAACTTATGCCAAACTTTACCAGTTCCATGCGAGAAAGATGGTAATTTCCAGACATCCATCTAATTTACAGCAAGTGTAGAAAGATATAATTTCACAAAACTAAAAATCTATACATGAATGTCTACCCATTCATCATGCATCATTTATTAACTCGGCACCCACAATTACCCTATCATCTTTTAATATTCTGTGTGAAAAGAATTGTAGCCTATGAGAGTCCTTGTGGCTTTAAGTGATCAAAACTCTGCCTGTCTTGATTTTTCCATTGGTTATAATGTTCTCGGGAAGGCAAAACCCAGCAGGAAAGCTCTTCTTATCAGGATTATGATCAATAATTTTATTTTTTATTTTTTGTAACTATTTCACCAATTAAATTACTGATCATACTTATATTTTCTTTCCTGAACTCTTGGAATACCCTCTCCAAGAGTTAAATAAATATGAATTGTATTAAGGAACTCTTGGAATACTTATATTCTCGCTTGGAATGCTTGCTCTCGATCTTGGTCTCCAAAATGTCAATCTTGGTCCCCAAATTGAAAGCCGAGGCAATATTTTTGAGAGGACAGTTGTAAGTGATTATTTTGGTAAGTCCAATATTGGCTTTTCCCTTCAACTTGTGCCAAACTTTACCAGTTCCATGTGAGAAAGATGGTAATTTCTAGACATCCATCTAATTTATAGCAAGTGTAGAAAGATATAATTTCACAAAACTAAAATTTTATACATGAATGTCTACCCATTCATCATGCACCATTTATTAACTTGGCACCCACAATTACCCTATCATCTTTTAATATTCTACGTGAAAAGAATTGTAGCCTATGCGAGTCCTTGTGGCTTTAAGTGATGAATACTTTGCCTGTCTTGATTTTTCCATTGGTTATAATGTTCCTGGGAATGCAAAACTCGGCCGGAAAGCTCTGCTTGTCAGGATTATGATCCGTAATTTTATTTTTTATTTTTAGTAACTATTTCACCAATTAAATTACTGATCATACTTATATTTTCTTTCCTGAACTCTTGGAATACCCTCTCCAAAAGTTCAAGGTCATCCTGTAGGAACACTATGATCCTTCCATCATTTTTCAGAAATATTTTCTCTTTAATTTCTCTGATTTAATCCTCTGAGACTGATAACTTTTGTGGTCAGTCTAACTTGACAACCTTGAGGGTTTCATTTTCTTCTTCAACAGCTGAAATATCAAGTCTCCTATTAGAAGTGTGCTTTGTATCTCTAGTTTTCTTCTCTAATAAATCCCCTTAAATACTGAGTAATAAATCAATGCATTTATTTTTTTTACTTTTCTAGTTGCAAATTGAGATTTACACTCACTTGATTCTCAGAATCTAACTCCTTCAGATATTTAAAAATATTTCTAACATTGCCAATGTAAAACCATATATTAACAACATCTAGATGTTTTTCATTGATGTGCCCTAAAGACTTTAGTTGTTCAAATTATGATTTAACATGATCACACTCAAATTTGAGATCTGGAATTTCACTTGCAAAGTCTTGTCCCTACTTAATTTTTGTTGCAAGTTGCTGGATAAGTGTCTCTATTTCTGCAGTTTATTGTCCAGCTTGTCTCTCTAATGAGGCAACTTCTATCTTGAGTTGGATAATTGAAGATTCAACAGTTTGTATATTTTCTCAAAGCCTTTCATTTTCTTCATAAACATTTACTGCATCGTTGTCTGTAGAATGATCTGAACTATACCATATTTCCATTCACCACTTGACCTTTCTGTTTGCCTTAAACACGTCAATGGTTGACCAATACTATTAATTGATTCTGGAGGATTACAAATCTGACTAGGAGCTGAAAGCAGCCTTACTGTATCTTGATAATTTCCATGCTTTTTACTGTCAATTCATGAGTGCCAAGAACCTCTTATCTTGGATCTGAAGGTGATATAACATCATCAACAACATAACCTCTATAGTTTCCATTTGCTTCACTACTTGGCTGTTTGGATGAGGTGTCTAGAACATCAGAATTCAAGTGTATTCTTGAGGTTGCACGGGACATGTCCTTGACATCATGGCCATATACTTTTTGTTCAGTATCTAATGCATTTTCATCAGGATCATCATCAATAGTTTGTGATGTACGAAAACCTCTTTCAGTAATCTCCCTTTGCTGCTATAAATCATGTCTTTGCAGTGAGTGGTTGGACTGTAACACGTAAAGAAAAATAGTGGGAAGATTGAGCTCTGGGTACCATATTAGGATGAAGAACAAAAGGTGAACAAGAATTGTGTTGATAGGATTCTTCCAATGATATATGCCATCGATCCAGTTGAAAATTTCCATCATCCCTGATAGAACATTGATTATTCTAAACCAGTTGGCCTTGCTACGTTGCATGCTCCACGTACGGCTATCACAGTCGAACATGAGTTGCACTACTTCCTGTCCCAGGGGTGGCTCCGACCTGGAAAGTTTGAAGGCCATGATTTTCATGACTGGGATGTAAACTGTAGACATGATACTGGAGCATAATGTTTGAGAATGAAGAACCCTGTGTTGCTGTAAAACCATATTTCTGGACCGTTTTACAGAGTACAAACTGTAGAATGAAGAATAATGAAGGAAAATGGTTATGTTCAAATGTCTTAACTTCGATACTACTCGAAGCCAAATGTTGGATTAAGGCAATAAGCACAGAGCTCAAAGATTACTAGAATGATAATGGTGTCTACAAGACTTTAACACCTTGACGGGATGGAAGCATACCTACGTCTTCACTCTTTGTCATGTGCTGCCAGCTCATATTAATAACCATATATAATGTTTTTTAAATGAAGACTTAATCATCTATTGGAGCTTGGCTAAAGAAAATTAATATATATGTAATGCATGAAATAAAGGAAAACTAACCTAGAGTTTTAAAGAAAGATTTAAAATAAAAAAACAAGAGAGTCTAAGGTAAACAATCAACTATACAAGAAGGCTAGAAAAAACCTAAGACAAACAGAATCCATCTAGCTCATAACTGAAGCCACGATAGTTATGAATCCATTTAGGTCATAACTAAATCCATCTAAATGGTAGAAAACAATACAGATTTTCCCCTTTTCAATCAACCTCAAACCCAAGCCACCCTTCAACTAATTGCCTCATTGTTGGGCTTTAAAATACTCTCACAGTCTACCAGCATTACATCCACATGTGCAACTTCTATCCCTTAGAGCTTTCAGAGCTACAATGATATTCAATTTTTTTCAATGATAGGTCATAATCATAAACTTTAGGACTTGTAGGTTCATTGGGATGCAATTTCCCATATATTTCCCCACAAATCCTTTGAATCTGTACTTGAACATGCAAAAACTACTTGATACTCTCTTCCTTTTGCTACCAAAGTTGTTCCAAAGTCGTTGTAATAGAAGCAAGTTGTTCCTTCAGGGTGCCTATAGGATTTTCAGGATGGAAATAATATGAACAAATTTACTGACATAAGAAGTGAAAAAATAAATACCAGAGTTGAAATGTCAGATAGATATGACTTAATCTTAGGCAAATTATTATTTAAAATTCTTATTCTTGGATTGGAAATGTGATCTATAGGTGTGATAAAGTTTTGGAGAGCTGGGTAATAATTTTTTACTGGGATCAGCAATATGACATCTAGGTACACAATGTTTGAGTTGTTAAATTTTTAACATGGATTTAGATTTGGTAATAGTATCAGTCTTTCCTTGCAATTATCCAACTTGTAAAATATATCAGTAGTAGATAAATTAAATCTGAGATATCTATCGGAGATAGAAGAAATCAAGCATGCACAAATACATAAAATTTATCATAGGGAAAACCTTTTTAGGAATAAAAACCCCAAAAATTAAAAAAATCTTCATTATAATCAGATGACTTAGTTTGCAATAAACAGATAACAAATTTTGACCTTTAAAGAACTACCAAGTTGCCTCTACGGAAAGTAGGTCAAAATAATAACAATAGTACTATACAATATTGATAAAAATTAACCCAACTGAAGAAGTATGTAGGCTGAAAAATGCTGCTAACTATTACAACTTGTCTTCATGTACCTTTGTTGTTGTTGTAGGCCACACTTGAGTTGTTTTCTCTTCAACCAAGGTCTGAAATAAACCCTAGCATGCAACCGAGAGATGGAACAACATTTAGTAGGGCTGCTAAGAGCTAGGTTAGGGTAGCTATGAACCCTGATTGGTAAAGATGCTTCTGCTGAGTGGCGTTCGAAAAGAAAAAGAGAAGGTAGAATATGGATTTTAGAAGAAGAAAGTAACCAATCATAACTAGTCAAGACACACAAAATCCATTATATTGTATTTTATCTATGTAAGTGAAAGAACTGTGTAAAATACTTAGCATTTAATGCATAATTTGCCACATATATAGTTTTTATGATATAATTGTTTGAGGACTTTGCTATTTAAATATGTTACTTTGCATTTTTCTTGTAGGGATGAATCAAGGGGTCGTTGCCTTACAATCAAAGGTTTTCTATTAGTTGTGACTCCTGTGAGTATTCTATTGAATAGTTGACCTAAAACACATTCATTGAATAGTTGACCTAAAACTGTCAAAACAATGTGACTATAATACATGATTTAGAAAATCCCATGTTGTTAGAAAAAGAGCCGGTCAAATAATATTCTATTATGGTCAGTTCAACTACCATGAAAGTCTTACAGATTGAAAACATTTGGTACACAAATGTTGCACATATTTATATGTTTTGCATCCTCAACCCTTGAAACATTTACTACCATTCCTTGTATCTCTTTCTATGAGCTGGCATATCATGTATAGGTATTTATATCTATAGAAAATCCCAAATGTGATTTTGCTTAGCAATCCTCTTGCATGGTTGAAGTTACATATAAAGCTATTGATAGATCAAACTTCAATCACAAGACCTTATGCTTGTAATGCAATAGTGAATGCATTTTCACTTGCATTATCCTTGAGACTCTCATTTCCAGGGGCTTTATACTTTTTTTTCTTTGAACTGCTAGGCTTATGCTTCTTGGATGAACCTTGATGTGCCATGTCAGGCTCGTCAAATGCATTCTCCATGTCACCAATTTCAACTTCAAAAACAAATGCTTTCTCCAGATCATTAGCAGACACTCTTTTCTTCTTGGATCGTGGTGCTGTGACTTCCACAGAATCAGTATTCCCTGGATCAGAAAGAGACAGTCCGGGACTCAAATTTGGCTCAAGAAAATGAGTTTGGTGAAATTGACCAATCTGTATATTTGGCAGATCTGTTGTTCTAGCTAATAAATTAGATGACGATAAATTTGTTTTTACGGGAGAGAGGAAAGACATTGATGAAAGAGTGTAATCCAACAAAAAAGTGCTTCTCATAAGTCTCTCTATCATGCTATAATGTCTCTGTGCATATGGTATAACACCCTCCAAGAGTTCACTAATACCTTGTACCTATAATGTATTAAAAGACACAAATTTTTTCAATCTGAGACATATAAGACATATACCTAAATGTTTGAAAATGTTAATATAGATCCAAAAACATCAATATGAGCAAAGCAATATGACATGACTTGGTACAAAAAGTACCTCAATAATCTCTATTGAAGGAAGGACGTTAAAAATTTGAAATAATACAAACTGGGCAACATGGGAAAATTTTGTCTTTGTATTCCATTCTAGCACATATTCCAAAAGAAATCTAAGTTCTTATTTTCCTAGTTCACTTATCACTTTATGTATATGATCTTTGACATGTCCTTTGCTGAAAAAGGTGGGTATTTCTGTCAGAAAAATAATGTAACATCCTCGAAAATAAATACATCAACCAAATAAGAGCCAAAGCCAACATGTACAGTTCAGTGAAGACATTAAGGAGCTTATAAGGTCTTCTTAATTCAAATGCAAGTTGAATTGATTTCACACAGTCAGTATCTGCAAGAGCATTACTAGTTCCTGGTCTTTCAATGCTGCTTCCTCCTGAACCAGGGAAGCATATAATGTACCAGACAAATAAAGTAAGGTTTACATATTAGACTAAGGCTATAACAAAATAACAAGAATCAATGTATTTCTTTAGAAAAGACTGAACTTTGAGAAACCACACAAGTAGGACAAATTCACCATCATCAAAATCCACTGCTACAATTCTGATACTTACAAATTGCATACTAGCGATGTTAAATTTCAGATTGATAATCACCCAACATACCTCTTTGAGAAGAGCCTCCTCCTTGTTTGTAGCAATGCAATCATGCCACAAATTGACAAGAGAATCACTGGCAACAGTTTCTAGCATTTATGTATTCTTACCAATAGCCATTGCCCAGATCTGCAGAAAGACAGTGATCAATCCACATGTAAACATAACTAGGAATATACTATAATGAGTAATGTTATCATCTATAAGGATGGAACAGACAAACATAACTTTTTTATAAATTTATAATTCTATTATGGATGAACACATCCATGTGCCTCAAGCTCAAAGTTTTCTACTTTCCGTAAAATATTAAACAAGATATGAACACCAACAAAAATGTTAATTTCCAAATTCTGAACAAATTAGATATGAACACCAAATTTTGTTATACATGCAAGTATTAAGGTCCCAAGGCTAACATGAATGATTGAGAAACCAGGCTCAGATTCATGATATCCTTTGATGGTATATCATTTTCTCATATTTACAAGGAAATCAACCTGGATGTTGAAGGTTTATGATTATCCAAGGAGGTTTCTCTTAGCTCAGGGTGGTTTGTCCATACAGAAAGTCAAGGATGGAGTATCTGATTTCTCTCTCTCCTCTCTATAGTATCCATTCTTTCAATATAATTTTTAGTTGCTGGAAGCTTTAGATAGACAGATTTCAGGATTAATTTGGTTTGTTTTTTCTGAAAGTGCTTAAATTGCTACCTACTCATGAACAAACACATAATAACATCAATATTGAAGAGAGCTTCCACACAAGAAAATATGCCCAGCTATGTGCATGCCACATGGAAATATTTGGCTGTAGTTATGGGTATAATAAGGATAAGAACTCTTGAAGTATGGGTACAGGGTTCAGCTGCCAGGGTCCACAAACTCCACAATTTAGAGGCAAACAAAGTGACTAATATACAAGGCAACTTCAAGTGTTGTCATTATTTCTTGCAACAAACACTAATTTATAGAAAACTCAAAAACATAAAAGGGATTAACAAGAATACAATAATTACAAACTAGCACCAGGTTTTGGAAAAGACCATTAAAATGCTTAAATTGTTTCCTACTCATTAACATGCACAATAAACCTCAAGATTGAAGAGAGTTTCGACACAAGAAAATATGTCCTGATATGTCAAATGGAAATATTTGGGTGCAGTTATAGGTACAATAAGAATAAAAACTCTTGAAATATGGAAAGAGGGTTAAGCTGCTAGGGTTCATGAACCATGCTTTTGGATGCATGAACTGGGTACGAGTATGGGTACACGTATGTTGTACCTGGTTCAGGAGTGTGTATGGACCTAGAAGAACCCTAGGGAACCAAGAATTCAGAACAACACCTACCACCCAAGAAACAAGGGCACACCCCAGTTTGGGTACTTAAACACAGAATTTGTGTTTTGCAAGTGTGGCTTCTTCATTGAAAGAAGAAAAACCAAAAATATAAAAGCGAAAAGGTGGGACCCCCCTCCAAAACCCTAACTCGTCACTTCCCAAACACTCTCATGAACTTAAACACATCAAAGTACACATCATTATTACCATTTCATTTTCATATTGGACAGAGAAATAGTCCATTAGCGAAGAAAAATATAGGGATTTTGGTGCCATTTTTATTGTAGCCAATGATAATGAGAATGCCATAGAACTAGCAGACTTGCCTTGAGGAATCAACTATGTTGTATTTTATGTTTCATTTTTTGAAATGCTATTAGGCAACTTATTAATGTATTATAAATTATGTACTTCGTTTAAGACTCGTGCTGTTATTAAGACATTAATGATCAAGTTTTATTGTTTTTTTCTAATCATTGTATGATTGTTCAATGTTGAATTTGAATTTTGAATCATGATGTCAAATTTTCAATTCATAAATCATTGAATGGGAAATGTTTGATTATGAAGTCTGAATGGTTCGAATGATTCAAGTGATGAATTTCATCTAAGATCAATCATCACTGATTTACAGAATTTTTGTTGTGTTTTATCTTAATTTTCATTTTTAAAATTTTTGCATAGATATACCCCTGGCCTACACCCATTCTTTGTTTCAAAAGTTTCATACCCATACCCATGTACACTAGCAACTTTGCTACAGGGGAACAATGATTTTCCTTTGTAAAGAACGAGATCATTTGGATAGGGATGCATAGGGTGAAGGTAGGGCCTGAGGCGGAATATAATTACACATGCAACTATGGTGTCCTGTAGAAGTAAATATGTGAGTTTGAAACTCAAGGAAGCTGAAAGTCACCTTATCCTCATGCTGATCAAATGTTGTAATACATTCATTTGACTTGATTGTCCACAATTTTAACAAACCATCTGCGCTTGTGAAACAAAAGAGGTTCCAAACATCATAGAAATAACTCCATCATCACTTTGAAAATTGTAATTATAAGGATAACAATAAGAAACTAAATTAGAACTAAAGATGCTAGGGAAGAGGTTATACTAGAAGAAATGAATTGTGTTCCACGAGTGAGGAAGGAAGCTCGTATTACACTTGCAGTATGAGCTTCAAAAGTCTTCAGGAAAGAACCATCTGGAATATAGACACTTAAAAACTAAATAGCACTCTTGATGAACATTCTCATCATTATTACAAATGTCAAATTTAGTCTCAAAACTACTAGTTTGGCTACATCATCCTTTGATATGGGTGTCAAAGTATGGGTTGTTGAAAGTGAAAATGTAAGTTCTGTTATTAAAGAAATAGGTTGGCATTTGAATGAGTTGAATTTTGGATGGATCTATGGGGATTTGAACTAGGCCCCTGCTAGAATGAAACTAACTAAATTCCCAACAACATTGAAAAAAAATGGTTAAGCTAACCCACCCCTGGTATTAGGGTATAAAAACCTACAAAACATGTAGTCAAAATTGTTGTTGTTCTTATTTTCCATTACAAAAACTTGAGAAACATACTACATGGTATTCCTACACATAGTGCATCGATTATACTTGTCATGATTTGGACGTTGAGCCAATGAGTGAATTATGTTTTAGGAATTGGTATCACTTTGGCATCGATTTGGATAGGGGCATTGAGATATCCCTGAAATTATTGAAGGATGTGTCTCATATTTTACTATTGTTTTACAATTATCATCATTCAAGACATATTTGTATAGTATTAGTTGCATATTGTTTCTACACTTGGAGATGCAACACCCTTAACCAAAGCTGATAAAACATGTTTATTGTTTTTTTAGGAAGCTACAGGAGTAGTGCTGGTATCTCAAAAACCAACCAAAATAATACTATATTGGGGATATGTCTAGTGAAGAAAAATGCTCCTATAAAAAATGAGGGAAGAATCAAAAGATATGTCTAACTAAAGATTGATATCTATTTGAAAAGAATGTGGTATGAAGGTACAAGATGACATTGAAAATATTCAAAATGACTCTCACTATAAAGTTCATGATGGTCAAGAAATTTTGCATAACATGGCTGAAGAAGATTGCCAACTTGCAATGAAGTTTCAAGGATGAGTAGTAAAATGCAGTGAAACATGACAAATAAATAGCTAATATGATGCTTTCATGATGGAGTTTCAAGATGGTTTGACAATGTGAAAGGGACTAAGAAGGGACTAAGTTCTGTTGTTAAAAAAATAGGTTCAAGCTCAATCCTGGCTAGTGTCGAGTCACTAAAATTCCTTCCATTGTTTCCTTTTGAGGATGATGATTGTGGAAAGGGTGATATCATTGTAAATCACTAGGACTTCAACCTTGAACCATGTCATGGGAAATTAACTTCAAATAGAGAAAAATTGCTACTACTTGATAAATCTTTGTTGCAAAGGCATCCTTGTAACTTTATCCTTAATGATGGTGCTAGAACTTCAAGGTCTACATTAATTTATGAGGATTCTAGGGAGGACAGTTCTACTATTTTGAGTCTTTCAGTGCCTCAGTATTGAAGATAAGGAAATAGTTAAGTGGAAGTTACAAAAGACATAAAACAATTGGATCAAAATGACACAATTGTGAAACTTACACTTTCATTATTGTCTTGAGATTGAGTGAATAAGTGTATGATGTACATTACATTACATGGAATGAATTTTTTTAATAGAATGGCTCTTTTATTTTGGTTGTAACATTATTTTTGTGGATGAATTGTATGCTACACAATATTGTATCATTTTAGAGGATCTTCAATTAGAGTTGAATTAATTGGTTATCCTAGTTATTGTGGAAGCCATGGCATGGAAAATTAGTTTTTTGTTTTAATATATTAGCAATCAGCTTTTACTGCTATACACTTCTTGAGATTGAGTGAATAAGTGTATGATGTACATTACATTACATGGAATGATTTTTTTTAATAGAATGGCTCTTGTATTTTGGTTGTAACATTATTTTTGTGGGTGAATTGTATGCTACACAATATTTTATCATTTTAGAGGATATTCAATTAGAATTGAATTAATTGGTTATCCTGGTTATTGTGGAAGCCATGGCATGGCTGATTAGTTTTTTGTTTTAATATATTAGTTATCAGCTTTTACTGCTATACACTTCTTGCAAATCCCACAAGTTACACCTTTCCAAAATCCCCTTAGACTCTGAATTCATCGATATAGACATCGACAGAGTCATGGATCAAATGAGAAATGACGATTAACACAGAGTGTTGAAAAGGGCTACGGGCATTGCACAACCCAACTAAAATACTATGTTAGGAAAACTTTCCCCAAGGGAAACTGAAAGGGGTTTTTTCTTTATATTCTAGGGATATTTTAATCAAGATCCCAATTCACCCAAATAATGTAACTAACTATATTCAAGAAAGAAAAAAATTTGAGACATAGCTTAAAGAACATACCAGAGCACACAACAAAAAACTCTCTAGATATAAATCAACAGACCATTCACCAGAGATTAGCAACTATGTATCTTCAAATTGTTGGAGGAAAATCGATGATTCCCAGCTTAATTCAAACACACAATAAACATCTTTCCTTCCCTTCCCACCAATTGTAGAGATTCATCTCCTTTCCCACCAATTGTAACATATTTTCATCAAATCTTCCAGACTCAATGGGTGAGCATTCATTAATGTTGTGCATGTTTTGCATGTAAATTATGCATTCTCTTAGACCGAATTCACTACAGCATTGAAAAATAGTGTGTAGAAATGATGTTTGCACCTCAAATGTTGATGCAACAAATTTTGTAGGAGAAATACAGCTAAGAGGTTGTCTGCTGGCGGTGGACTATTCTCAAATGTGCCGGTGTATATACATTAAACACTGTTGGTGTCCACGCTGCCTGAAAACTTCTCACCACTCATTCCTAGGTATCGGTTGTGAGAAACTAATGAATTCACCATCCAAATCAAGGGTTTCGTAGGAGAAATCTAGCTAAGAGGTTGTCTGCTCGCGATGGACTGTTCTCAAATGTTCCAGTGTATATACATTAAACTCTGTTGGTGTCCACGTTGCCTGAAAAATTCTCATGAGGAATGCCCATCCATGGCCTTATTGATGACCCAATTTATCAAGTTTACGTTTCTCTTTAACTAGAGCCAGTTGATGGGGGTTGATGCGGCGGTTGAGGTTCAGTGGAAGACAACAATTGACCCGTCTACAGGATGCCTGCTTTTTATTTCCTACCTATTTGATGCCAATGGATCCTTTTTTCATAAAGTTCAGGCCTATCCACATCCTAAACGTACCACTATACATACCTTGATTGGAGGAACTGGTTTAGCCTACTCGAAAAATGCTAGTTTAACAACACTAGTCGTTGGATCCTGCATGGAAAGAAACTGCCCTGTTTTATTTAATATTGCCCGACTTATGATGATTTCTTACTCACTTGGGTCGGTGACCACTCATTCTTGGGTATTGGTTGTGAGAGACTAATGAATTCACCAGCCAAATAAAATTCTTCTGAGAAAGAATTAAATTCATCTTAGAAATAAACAAGCAAAAAACGAATCTGAGTAACTTAGGTTTAGCAAGGAACCAGTTAACTCATCTAAAAAATGGCCAAGATGCCCATTTCCATTCATTCCAATGAATTCACCAGCCAAATCAAATTCATTTGTGAAATAAGCAAGAAAAAAATGAACCCCAATCAACTAATTTGGCAAGCGAGCCCACTGCTTTCTTTTCTCTTTTTCTTTTCGAATGGAAACCCAGTGTGGGACTGATTTAGAATTCGTTCGATCATATTAAGATAAAGTTTTATTGTTTTTTATATGAAGTTAGTATTAAGATGAGGTTTTTTTTTATATGAATTTAAGATGAGGTTTATTTTTTTATATGAATTTACTATATGTGCGTTTTTGGGTGGATCCGTGGGTCAATGGAGGTGGGATGGAAAAATGTAAAATCAAATTTTAATATGATTTTAATTTATATAAAGGAAATAAGTATAATTAAACATATTATTTTTTATATTAATATAAATTTTTTCGTGGATTAATGGGTAGGTAGGTAAGAGAGAAAAAAATAAAATCAAATTTTATTATAATTTTAGTAAATTAAAAATAGATTTTTTTCAGTATTTAAATGTTTTTATTATTTTTGGATGTAATAATTAAATATATTTATTTTCTTAAATATTATTTAATAATATTAAAAATACTAAATATTTTTTATTTAGTATTTCAAGATAAATCAGTTTAAAATTAAATATTATTTAGTTTTCTTTTAAAAAAATTGATTAATAAATGTTTTTAGTATTTCAAAATGCTTCCACTATAATTTTAATTAATGCGAAAGTTATGTTTTAGAGGAGTTGGATGTAGTGATCAAATAAAATATTCTATATTTATTAGTTAAAGTCTATTTATCTTATTTCAAGGTGATCTTTTCAAGAACTTAACCAAGGTGAGGTTGATATGGAGTTAGCTATTGTCAAATAAAAATATGACACATAAGGATCATATGTCCAACTCAACCATAATGGTTAACCAAAGATATTGAAATTCTATTGGTTTAAAAATTCAATTCAATCCTTCACCATTGTTTCTTTCAGTTTTCCGGTTTCCTTAATTGTAGCACAATTTACTATTTTTGGCAGTTTCTGGGTCCTAAACTTCTGGAGCCATTTTGAGGCCCTAAATGACGTTTTTTTGGCATCGAATGGTCAGGAAAGAATGAGTCCATTCCAAACTTGATATTTGCTATTTATGGATGTATTCCTTAAACAGATATTTCCAACGATGTATCATGCACGCCAAACGGAGGTAGTATGCTAAAGTTATGACCCCGGGAAATTGATGTACCAAGTTACCCAACGGGGCCCACATTCTAGCGTTTTACCTCCTAGGGATAGGTTTTTGGATGTGTAGGGTTTCCATTATTTCTCCATAATATATAGGCCTTCGAGCCTCATTGTAACACAGAGTTCATA
>LPNX010405388.1:243618-291179 GCA_001517045.1 Pseudotsuga menziesii | reverse complement strand
TGCATGTGTTCTTGCATGCATAAGACTTAAATTAGGAAACCAGTTGTATTTAATTTAATTTTCCTAAGTTTACTTTGGAAAATAAATTAAAGTGATCTAAATTAACTTTAGTGAACCACTAGTTAAAATGAAAGTGAAATTAGGGCTTTTGCTTTACCACTAGTTAAAGTGAAAGTGAAAATAGGGTTTTCACTTTACCTAAAGTTATAAAAGAGAGATCAATTGGTGGAGAGAACACAGACTCGTATTCTGACATAGACATGATACAGACAAGGAGAGAAAGTCATACAGAGCATTTAGCCAAGAAGACGGAGGAGCGAGTAGCAAGATCATCGAGCTTCATACAACTGGGATGTACACTCACACAGAAAGGTGTTGAGGTTTAGCTGGGATTAGCCCAGTGATTCTGCCGGGTACTGCATTCACCAGGTTTGGGTGAATTTGCAGTGATTGTAAAAGTTCCATATTTTCTCATAATAAAATCTATATCTGACTGTTGCACCGGTTTTCCCATCTTGGGCTTTTTCCAAGGGTTTCCATACGCAAAATAATAGTGTCAATATTGTGATGTGATGTTGTGATTTATTTCTCAGTTTTATATTCCATTGCATACTGTAAAAGATATTCATGTGTGGTTATCAGTTGATATTTTGCATGCACTGTTTAGCCCTAGTTGAATATTAAAGGAAAATTTACATGGTATTAGAGCTCTGGTGAGCTAAAGGTGAGAGATTTGCAACAGCAGTGATAGATCAGGGGCAGATCTATAGGAAGACACAAACCTAGACTTCCAGATGTAGGGTTTCACAGGTACACTTCACAATGGCCTTGCAGTTGAGAGTTGAGGATAGACTCCAGGGTGCTCAGAACTTTCCTACATGGAAATAAAGGATCACAAGGATCATGGACGTCAGCGATGCAGAGGAGCACATTGACTCCACGAAGGTTGCACCCACAGATCCGCCAGATTTAGCACTTGCGAGAAGATTGATTCCAGAGCCATGTTGATTATCATGGATGGAGTGAAGGACCATATAGTCCCTCACCTTTCTGGTAAGAAGACCGCAGCAAAGATGTGGACGGCTTTGGAGAGTATGTACCAAAGCAAGAGCGAGAACCGGAAGATGGTGTTGCAAGAGAGGATGCGCAGCACCAAGATGGCCAAGAGAGAAGGAGTGGTGCCTTATCTCACGAGGCTCACACAGATCAGGGACGAGCTTGGAGTTGTTGGCTCTAAGATAGTGGATGAGGAGCTAGTTCGGATAGCCCTCAATGGCTTCTCTAAGCCATGGGACACCTTTGTCAAAGGTGTTGTGGCTAGGGAGAAGCTTCCTGATTGGTAGAGACTATGGGATGACTTTATGCAGGAGAAGACCCCCATGGGTCAAGGATCAGGCTCATCCAACAGTGCCCCACAGATTGTGGATGAGGAGGCTCTATCCCTTACAAGGAAGAGTAAGGAGAAGGAAAAGAGGAAGAAGGATGGAAAGAAGAACCTTGACGTATCAAAAGTCAAGTGTTTTATCTGCCACAAGCAGGGACACTTTGCCTCCCAGTGCCCAGACAGGAAAAAGAAGAGTAACACTCAGATAGCTGTATTTGTTGAGGTGGATGAGTTCAGCAGGAACTTCAATGAGGAGTTTTGCTTGATAGCTTGCATGGTAAGCACCACAGGGAGCAGCATATGGTACATTGACAGTGGAGCATCTAGTCACATGACTGGACATAAGAGATTCTTCAAAGACTTGCAGGAGGGTGGAACAGGGATCCACGTTGAGCTGGGTGATGATGTGCGGTATCAAGCGCAGGGAGTTGGCACTGTTTCATTTGAGAGGGAGTCTGGCAAACCCCTCAGTTTTGCTGATGTGTTATATGTTCCAGGACTGACCAAGAACATTATATCAGTTTCCACTCTAGAGGACAAGGGATATTAGGTGAAGTTCTGTGACCATAGAGTGTATATCAGGCCCAAGGGGTCAGATAGGAGCTTGGATCGGGTGATTGGCAGAAGGAGCGAGAAAGTGTACAGATTACACTTTGAGGCTGCAGAGGATCTAGTCAACAGCAGCAGCAGCCGTCAGGGTGAGTTGTAGCATAGGAGGATGGCACACTTACACCACGGAGCACTGAAGCATTTAAGACAGACAATAATTGGAGTTCCTCAGGTATAGGAGGAAAAGCATAACCACTACAAGGGTTGTGCTTTGGGGAAGAACATCAAGAAGCCTTTCCCACACAGTGAGCACAAGTCTAAGGAGCCCTTGGACTTGGTGCATTCGGATGTATGCGGACCTATGAGTGTCCATTCGTTCAGTGGTTACAGTTACTGCGTAACCTTCATTGATGACTATTCTAGGAAAACCTGGATCTATTTCCTGAAGGCCAAGTTAGAGGTCTTTGAGAGGTTCCGAGAGTTCAAGACTCTTGTGGAGAACCAAACAGCAAAGAAGATTCGAGTGTTGAGGACAGACAACTATGGTGAGTACACTTCCAATGAGTTCATAGAGTATTGTTTGGCTGAGGAGATCAAGAAGGAGCACATTGTGCCCCATACCCCACAGCAGAATGGAGTTGCAGAGCGGAAAAACAGGACTATGGTTGGAGCAGCCAAGGCCATGCTATTTGATCAGGGATTACCACTATTCCTCTGGGCTGAGGCATACAGGACTGCAGTATACATTCAGAACATGTATCCCCACACAGCCTTAGGGAGGAAGACACCAAAGGAGGTCTTCACAGGCACTAGGCCAGATGTGAGTCACATTCGCATATTCGGCAATGTCTGCTATTGTCATGTTCATGCTGACAATAGGAAAAAGGTTGGACCCTTCTGGAGAGAAGGGGTTACTTGTTGGTTACAGCGAGATTTCGAAGGCATATAGAGTTTACATTCCTTCTCGTAGGAAGATCATTGTGAGCAAGGATGTCCAGTTCGATGAGGACAGGGCCTTGCGGAGATCTCTGGACTTACCAGCAAAGCAGCAACCAGCACAGGAGTTGGGAGTCAAGTTGGAGGAACCAGATGTACATGTACAAGTAAAAACACAGAGCACATGTTCTAATGGTCAGAGGGAGTCAGGTGGACAGGATCCTTCAGTCATTGACTTGAAGGATGAGTTGCAACAGGAGACGGATATCCAGCAGCCGCAGCAGGTTGACACTAGGCCAAGGCCTAAGTGGTTTAGATCCACAGTGTAGGATTACGGGCATGTAGATCCTCCACAGACATCTTTTAGACAAAGTATACCACCAGAGAGGCTTAGTTATATGGCACTGATGATAGAGTTGATTAACTCTGAACCTTCCAGATTCGAGGAGGCTACACAACATGATGTGTGGCAGGAAGCTATGGTTTAGGAGTATGACTCCATTATGAAGAAACAAGTATGGGAGGTTGTGTCGAGGCCACAAGGGAAAAAGGTGGTGGGATCCAAATGGATCTACAGGGTGAAGCATGTAGTAGACGGAAGCGTGGATAAGTACAAGGTGCGCTTCATGGCAAATTGGTTTTCACAGAAGGAGGGTATTGACTATGAGGAGACCTTCGCCCCTGTTGCCACGTATTCTTCCATTTGGACCATTATCTCACTAGCAGCTGAGATGGGTTGGCGTGTCCATCAGATGGACGTCAAGACTGCCTTCCTCAACGAAGTTATAGAGGAGGAGATGTATATTGAGCAGCCAGAGGGGTTTGATGTGGAGAACAGGGAGACGCATGTATGCAGACTGCATCGAGCTCTTTACGGGCTTAAGCAAGCACCTCGAGCATGGTACTCGAGGATTGACAACTATCTACTGGAGATGGGATTTTAACGGAGTGAGGCTGACCACAACCTGTACTTCTTGATAGGTGAGGTGCCTCTCATATTGGTCTTATATGTGGATGATCTCTTTTTTACAGGAGATGAGAGGTTGAATGGAGACTGTAAGTCCAACCTTGCAGTAGAGTTTGAGATGAAAGACCTTGGGATGATGCATTACTTTTTAGGCTTGGAGGTTTAACAAAGAGATGGATGCTTCTTCATCAGACAGGGGAAGTATGCAATAAAGATCCTAAAGAGATTCAAGATGGAGAACTGCAAGCCTATGGTCATATCTCTAGTTTCCAACTAGAGGAAGATTGATGGATCGGGATCAGAAAGATTTGATCCTACCTTGTATCATCAGCTTATCGGATCGCTTATGTATCTGGTCAACACTCGACCAGACATCAGCTTTGTAGTCAACTCTTTGAGTCAATTCATGGTGGACCCTCGGAGAGTGCATTGGACGGCTGCGAAGCACATACTTCGCTACATCAGAGGTACAGTGGAGTATGGATTGGTTTATGAGTGCAGGGTGAGTGTACAGTTAGCAGGCTTCACAGATGTTGACTGGGCAGGATGTGTAGAGGACCGAAAAAGTACTTCAGGTTGTTGTTTCAACATTGGATCAAGTGTTGTCTCTTGGTTCAGCAGGAAGCAGAAGTCAGCTGCATTAAACTCGCCAGAGGTTGAGTACATGGCAGCCAACATGGCTACTTGTGAGGGTATGTGGCTGAGGAAGTTACTTGCAGGGTTGTTCGAGTGTGAGCTAGAGGCTACAATAGTTCACTACGACAATCATAGTGGCATCAGGCTATCTGAGAATCCAGTGTTCCATGACCAGAGCAAACACATAGACATCAGATACCACTTCTTCAGAGATTGTGTTTAGAGGGGAACCATTCAGTTGAAGTACATACAGACAGATGAGCAGGTGGCAAACATCTTCACCAAGGCACTTTGCAGACAGAGTTTTGTGAAGTTTAGGGATAAGTTGGGGTTGCTACTGAATCCCTTCCTCGTTGAGAGGGAGTGTTAAACTAGTAGCAGTAAGGAAGGTTTTCTTGCATGCATGTGTTATTGCATGCAGAAGGCTTAAATTAGGAAACCAGTTGTATTTAATTTACTTTTCCTAAGTTTACTTTAGAAAAAAAATTAAAGTGATCTAAATTAACTTTAGTGAACCGCTAGTTAAAGTGAAAGTGAAATTAGGGTTTTTGCTTTACCACTAGTTAAAGTGAAAGTGAAATTAGGGTTTTCGCTTTACCTAAAGTTATAAAAGAGAGATCAATTGGTGGAGAGAACACACACTTGTATTCCGACAGAGACAGGATACAGACAAGGAGAAAAAGTTAGACATAGCATTTAGACGAGCAAACGAAGGAGCGAGCAGCAGGATCATCGAGCTTCGTATAGCTGGGTCGTACACTCACACAGAAGGGTGTTGAGGTTTAGCTGGAATTTGCCCAGTGATTTTGCCGGGTACTGCATTCACCGGGTTTGGGTGGATTTGGAGTGATTGTAAAAGTTCCATATATTCTAATAATAAAATCTATATCTGACTGTTGCACCGGTTTTTCCATCTTGGGCTTTTTCTGGGGGTTTCCATACGCAAAATAATAGTGTCAATATTGTGATGTGATGTTGCGATTTATTTCTCAGTTTTATATTCCATTGCATACTATAAAAGATATTCATGTGTGGGTTATCAGTTGATATTTTGCATGCACTGTTTAACCCTAGTTGAATATTAAAGGAAAATTTACAATTGCCACTTCTTATATTGGTGTTCAAGATACTTGGGCGGGTAGAACTCCTTTCGGACATATTCGACAAATTTTACCCATGTGTCGATGGGGTTTTCTTCTTTTTCCATCTCTTTCGATAGATTCTCCCACCAGCAGTGTACGGAGGTTAACATCTTTAAGGATGCAATGGTGATCTTTTCCACTTCAGAGAGTTGATTCACTGCTTAGTAAGATTCCAGTTGTTATACCCAATTGTCGATGGATTTCGCATCAATCTTCTCTTCAAGGTTCGATATCTCCAGATTCATTTGCACTTTGAAGGAGCTGATTTTATCGGAGTGATGTCGCGTCGAGGATTCCTCGGAGTTTGAAGTGACTCGCATGAGAATCTCACTAAACTGGGCAAACATTTCAGTCCGCTAGCGAGCTAGTGCTTTTTCTATGAGTTGCATGTCTATTATCTGCTTCTTCGACCATCTTCTCTAAAGTCGAAGGAAGTGTATATTTGAGTTGTTGAGTTTGCGAGCGTGTTTGAACATGCATAAGTTAAATAACTTGGATGGAAGTGATTATGTAACTTAAGCTCTAGACAAGAACTTGCTCTGATACCAATTATCCATGCCATGCCCAGGTTCACATTGGGGACAATAGTCGTCTGAATGAGTCGAACTCTGTTTTGGCGGAAGCATATAAAAAGAACCAACAAAGCAGGAAATACACTTAGGTCAACAGAAAGTATACGAACAGACAAAATGCAAGAATTCGAACCAATTTATTACTTCTTCTCCATGAAAGATGGAGGAATCATGATTGTTGTATATTAGATTAGTGAACATGCTTATATAGGATGTTGAGATGCTTGGTGACTACCCGTTATGTTCAGTTACAAAGAAGTTATAACGGTTCAGAAGTTCAACCGTCAAGGCGAACTTGTCAAGACTGATTTGTCGAGGCGAACTTGTCGAGACGGACCTGACGAGGCAGGCGAAGCAATCGAAGTGCTAGACTTTGTCGAAGCTTAACAACCCACCATTTGCTGGTTGGATCAATCACTATGATATGATGTGAAGATGGTGTGCAATGTGATGCTTATGTGAAGATGCCATGAATTGTGAGATGGAGAATTTTGAAGAATAAGAAGATAATACCACATGTATATGGTGTATCATTAATTTATTTTTGTCTCTAGTTTCTTACTTTGATAGTGATTCATGCTACTGATTTGAATGTTAGCAAACATATTGTTGTATGTTTATGCATATTCTCAATATTCTATCATTAACCACGTAAAAAATCTGATGTATATGTGTGAGCAGGTTGTCAAGGTGTTCGATCTTTTGGAAATATCCTGTGTTAGTCGAACAAACAGATCTTTAACATCCTTTTTTATGTTCTCCTTCAACTCTACCTTTTGATAAGTCGATAGTACATTATAGGAAGCCTAATCAGCTAGCTCTGTGTAACCTACAGAAGTAAGCAACCATAAATCTTGTGAAATGAGCAAAATTCTCATCTTAACACTCAAATACTCATGGTTTTTTCCATAGAAAAGAGGAATTTATTACTAGATTGAATTGTTATTTTGAGCGCCATTGTCTTCTTCTCCTTAAAGCTTCAATCAATCTCAAAGAAACACTCGAAAAACAACTAATAGCTTTGATACCAAAAGAAAGATCTGAGCAAAATGCTTTAAATGACAAATAACATCACACCCAGAAAACCTAGATCTAGCTTATTATGAACAACACAAGTAAAAAAATTTAATAGCACAATTGCACAAAATAAATTACACATATGAGAAACAATATGCTGTGTTTTTTTTAATATCGCAACATATGCTCTGCAAACAATGTTGTGTTCATGAAAAGGAAAGCAAAAAATATATATGTTTTGTTTTGCAACTAGCTAATACAAAACACAAAAATACAATACCCTCTTACACAACTTGCAAAATCTATAGTAATCAAATAACAACAACCTCACCTAGTCTCTACTTACTAAAGGATATCACCATGTTTAAATAGTTATTAAAACCTAACACAAAAGCTCCATGCACTACAACTAATGGGAGAAAATCGTGGCATAGAAACAAACGTGGTAGTTTAAACTTGCCATCTTGAGATGGACAACAAAGTAATCTTCTAGGGGCCTAACACATGCCTTAAAACGAGGCATCAAACAGTTTCATATCAACACTTAAAAAAAGAGTAACCTAATATAATGCACGTAACTCTCTTTTAAGGAAATAGGTGGTGGCCATAGGGGGAGGAGACATCTATTTTTATTTCCATAGAATAATATAGAATACAAGAAAGATCTTGGATATCAAGTGCATGAGCATACATGTGCAGGAGTGTGCAATATGATTTTTCTATGGTAGACCTGAAATAATGAATGGAACTCTCTTTCAACAAATAGATGGTGGTCATTTGTGAGTGTGGTCTGGAAAGTCAATATTTGTAGTTCTTTATATAGAAGAACATATCATACAAGTAAGAACTTGAACGCTAAGTGTATCAACATATGAGTGTGGAAATGTGGGTTATGAATGTAAAGTGGTAGGACAATGAAAATAATAAACATACTTGAAAAAACGGTAGGTATACACAACAAAGAATAAAAGCAGAAATGTTTGTTTTGTGGTAGAATAATTAAAGTAATAAGAAGACATGGAAATAAAACATGTACTACACAACAAAGAATGTTCACTTGACAACAAATAGTTTAACTAGAGCACTTATTCCACCTTGGTCTATACTAAACAATAAACGTGGTATAAATTATAACTACACGAGATGCAATAGACAAGACTCTTAAATGCATGACATGACTAGATATGGCTACTAATGGTGGCATGTTAATTTGGTGTCCCGTAACTAATCTCTAAGGATCAAATTTGGAGGAAAAGGTTATATTTCAATTTGAAGAGTTAACATTTTGGTAACCCTTTTTTGTTGACATGTTAAAATAAATTAATCTTTTAGTATGAAAATGGAAAATGATTTAAAATTTTATGTATAAAATGATAACCAAAATATTAATTATGAAAAATCTAACTTTAAGAATATAATTCTCAAAACATAACCTCTTTCCATATAATTAAATTCAAATAATTTGTGATGTCTTCAATTTTTTAACTAATAAATTGTTTGGATAGTATATAAAATACTTATTTATGTTTGAGAATCAACAAAATGCTTGAAAATACCAAGTGAGTTCACTCCCTAAGAGGTTAAATCCCATTTGAAGCAAAAATGGTTTAACTAACAACATTGTAGGAAGACATCATGGATATACATCTTGTAACTTTAAAAGCTCCGTAGAGAGGCACTAGTCTCACACACTAATCCTTAAAAATAAAAAATAAAAAACCAACACACAATACAAAATAACAACCACTACAACCCATAAATTTAGAGGAAACAATGATTTTTAGAGACATAAATCCATGAGTTGATAATCATTAAAGATTCACTTTAATAATATCTATTGGGATTCACTATGCAACTCATTATAAGATAGGATATGAACATTAAACTATAGAATCTACCATGGGTCCTATTCGATTTGGAAGAGGGGTGATTTCATTATAAGATAGGATATGAACATTAAACTATAGAATCTACCTTGGGTCCTATTTGATTTGGAAGAGAGGTGAATTTATATAGAGACATAAACACTTTAGATCATAAAACAATGCTACATTGGATTATTCGATTTGGAAGAAGGGTGATTTC
The DNA here is from genome assembly GCA_001517045.1 of Pseudotsuga menziesii. Classification (NCBI taxonomy): domain Eukaryota; kingdom Viridiplantae; phylum Streptophyta; class Pinopsida; order Pinales; family Pinaceae; genus Pseudotsuga; species Pseudotsuga menziesii. The sequence goes on along the minus strand of LPNX010405388.1, from coordinate 281,891 downwards.
ATTATAAGATAGGATATGAACATTAAACTATACAATCTACCATGGGTCTTATTCAATTTAGAAGAGTGGTGAATTTATGTAGAGACATAAACACTTTAGATCATAAAACAATGCTACAACAATGCTACATTGGATGCTTAATCCAGCAAATGCTAAGCTAAGTGTTGATTTTGAGAATAATAATTTTTTTTTTAATAAAAAACCAATCATAAAAATAATATAGAAGAACCAAGAATCACAAAGAACTAATAATCACATTTAAACAACCACTCTCACAAATTTCTAATTTGGATAAGGTACAAATTAATAACCAATGAGGATTCACTACAAGCTTGAGAGATTGAAGAAATATTTTCTGGTTGGAGTTTGAGCTATATCTACAAATTCAAATTTCAACTTTAAAAAAAAACATCTTACACGTCAATCCAGCTAGTAGTTGAAGCCAATAATGTAAATATATAAATAAACATGATGTATTCATCAATAGTAACATAGGAATTTAGTTAATTAATAATGGATGCTTATTCTACAAATATATACCATTTCTTTTTCTTTCGATTGAAAAAATAGTAACATCTTTTGTTACTACAATAATGTACTAGAAAAATCTATAAAATACAGATAACTTGTTATGACAAAGTGTTTTTTGCCAGACCAGAAATAATTTTTATTTCAGAAAAAGATGAGATAATTTTTTCTATCTCAACTTTCATTTACATCAGAAATAATTTTAAACCCTGGGATGACAGGCTAAAGATCTTGAAAGACAATGACTACTTCAATTTTGATTCCTAAGTTACCAAATCCCGCTTGTAATTCTGCATTTTCACCCCTAAAATCAGCAAATATAAAAGATTTATGTTTTCTTAGGCTTTCGCAGGATGAAGATTTGTTCTCGATGATTGCCAGATTCATTGTGTTAAAGAAAAATTACTGTTCCCTTAGATTCACTGTGTTAAAGAAAAATTAAAGAAAAAATACTGTTCCCTTAGAATTTCAGAGTGTTATGGTTTGTTGTTCTCCATGATTTCCGGATTCACTGTGTTAAAAAAAAATTACTGTAAAAATTAAAGAAAAATTACTGTTCCCTTAGAATTTCACAGTGTTATGGTTTGTTGTTCTCCATGATTTCCAGATTCACTGTGTTAAAAAAAAAATTACTGTTCCCTTATACTTTCAGTGTTATGGTTTGTTGTTCTCCATAATTTCTGTTCTCTTAGGCTTTCACAGTGTGATTGTTTGTTTTTTTAACACAATGAGTCCAGAAATCATAGAGAAAAATACAGAAAATGTTAGTCCTGTCACTCCTATGACAGGATTAATATAAGACTGACCATTACTTTGCATTTGTTAACATAAAAGATATAAAATACACACATTATCGGCTAATTGACCTAACCTTGGAAAATAAAGGAGTCTCTTGTAACTAGTCGTTTTGCACACTAACAAAGACACTCCAACCTGCTGTTAACAAGTACCTTATGGGCTGACCTGTCATTTGCAACCTATATTATTAGTAACCAATCATCTCAATGCAGGTTGAACAGAAACTGCCAAATTAGGTTCAACAAAAGAACATCAAAAACTTCAAAACTCACCAAAACTCAACAGATCTTTGTAACACCTTGGTTTTGACCTCGTTTGTATTAAATGCATATGATGCATATATTGTAATTAATCGTGGTGTGGAGCTAAAGGCTAAAAGCCCCACCATGGATTATCGTTTTATGTTCCGGCGATTAAAATCATTGCCGATGGTATTTTGTGCTAACCAGGCACGTTATAATTATGGACACCATGTACATATGCATTTTAATTAAAATACCCACAACCAGCTATGTCAATGCAACAATAATGAGATGGGGGGCATGATTTCCTAAGGATAAGGAGGGGAATATCTAACCCTTGAAAGCCATTGGGGAACAGCCAAGTGTCAATTGATAAACCCATTTAGTTGTCACCTATATTTTGTCTTACTCACCCTTTATCCCTTGTCTCATTCAACAACCTTTTTGTCTTATTCTTGTCTCAACTACCAAAATTAAATCCTCTGGAGTTAGTTGGGGGCATTTATTGCCCTAAGAAAACATTTTTGTATGGGCAGTGGTGTGTGGCAGGACTGTCAATCCTTGCCCACACGCACACTCCACCAAGGAGCATGTTCATCCTCACGTGGGCAGGAGGAGAGGAGACCACGACCCCACTCTTCCATTTCCTCACGCAGAGAGTTGGGGAGCTATGGGGATTTTCACGATTTTTCTGCTGTGGGTTCTCATTCACAATTTTGGGCTCCTGGACGTTTCCCTCATCATCAAACATCCACGTTGGGCTCTCTCTCTCAAACAAATATAAGTTTCCTGTGTGTGAATTTCGTTTTTGGATTTTGCTGTGTGTAGTTTCTCTTCACATTGTGGATCTGTGTATGTGAATCCACCTTCACGCAAGTTGCATTCCTTTCCTCACGCAGCTGAGAAATCACTGCTGGTTTCCCCACGAATTTTTGGGTTGCTGTGGGTTGTTGTGGAGTCGTTTTGGCCATGATAGGGCCAAGAACGACTCTGGAGTCATTCTGCTCAGTCTGGGCTGTGTATTACCCAATTGTCATTCTGGTTTTGCTCTGTGGTGTTTTCTTTTCATCCCAAAGCTGTCGTTTTGCTGTGTGTGCACAGTGGTTGGTCTTTGGACTATGTGGGAGTGGGATGGAGGCTTACTCTGCTTGACAAACCTGGTGTGTGCAGGAGCCTCATGGACAGAGCTAGAGGGTTGGCTTTCTTCTCCACACCCCCTGAATAGCACTGGAAGGGAAGTCAAGGCCTAAGGGATTGTGCAGCAGAGAAGGGATTGATTCCTTGTGTTGGGTGTGTGTGGATGTCTTAGAAGTCAGGCTAGTTCTGGTGCAGGTTTCCCTAGCTCTTCAGTGAGCCCACCAGCTTAGTAGTTAGCTTTCCCAGCTCCCTGATAGCCTGATAAACCCAACTACGTTGGCTTGGCTATATACTGTTGTGTATCCTTGGCTACATGTGCGCCTACTAGTTTCCCCTTATCCCTTGCGGAATCATGCCCAGCTCGAGGGTGGCAATGTTGCTAAGAGATTGATGAGCGTACTGACCTATGGTTGGGTGGAACCTTGCAGCGACGTAGCTGGTTGCGGGACAAGCTTTCCTGAAGATAAGTATTCTTGTGCTTAAATCCTCGCAACTGTATTATTTTATGAATGAACATGATGAATGCTCATATGATGTGAATGTATGTCACTGATGTAATTGCTTCCGCTGTATGTCTAGGAAATTAGACCTCTGCATATGTGTTATGATTAATGTTGCTTGCATTCTGCATCTGTGTATGAATTTTATTCCAATGCATTTTATCCTTCATGTTTATGTTCATGGGGCATGGTTTCCCGAGATTGATTAGTAAGATATAGTCGCGTCCTCTTCGCCGGTCGGAGGGTTGGGGACGTGACAATCCTCCTAATAACAGTGAAACCCCATAAGTGCTTGTGTCTAAAACAGAGAGAGTCTTTTTTTTAACTAGGGGAACAACAATTTCCTAAGAGTATATCCAAGAGTCTATAAGCCAGATATACCAATAACTTGCGACTTAGCAGGGGTCGAGACCTCTCGAAGTCCATCGAGTTGAGCCTCTATCTCAGGGGTCACCTTTCGAGCCTTGTCACAACAGGGCAATGAACAACCCTACCCCACCGGTTTTGAACCTGTCACCTCCAAAGAAATAACACATGTTCTTAACCATTAGGCCCACTCAGATACTCCCCTAAGACAAGGAGAGTCTTACCGAAAGAATGCACAATTGTTTTTAGGCCTCGGTAACAGAGGGAGTACCCACTTGGGCCACATCACTGCAAAGGCTCGTTTTGCTGCCATTTAAACAGAGGTCATCAAGCTCAACATCAGTCTTGACTCAATGAATCTACGCCTGAGATCTAAATATCAGATGAATGTTTAACCACAGTAACCAAAAATCCAACCTTTGCAACTGGAACTAAAGTAATCTGGGCATACACTTCGTCTGTCTCATGTTCAGCCTGCAGTAACACCAAAGAAAATCATAACCTCAAAAAGCTAACATACTCAAACCTGATATTATAACCCTGTATATGATTTTGCTGGTTTTTGTCACTGTAAACATGTATGGACTATATTTACTAGAGCGAAACTAGGCCTGGTGTGAAAAACAGATCAGCGTACTTTCAATTGCAGATCAATGACACGACAAAGGATCTTGGCTGGTAGATTGTACAAGGGCATCTGCTGATCAGCAACCTGGTTTGTTAATGCTTCACCTGCAAATTATTCCACCAACCATTCCAAATGTTTAGATTCCAGAGCTCCGAACTGCATGCCACCAAGCCCTGTAACTCCCCAATACACTGACAAAACTAGAAAAACTTGAAAAGAAACCATCCAGATAAACCCTCCAAGCAGTAACACAGAGATACCTGTTCCATGTACCCCTTAGGGAAAGTAGAACACTTGCTCGCCGACGCGGGGAACAGCACAGGCACGCCACAGCTCTTCATAAAGATTCGCATCAGTACCTGTATCGAATCCTGCCATGATCGACCACAAGAAACAAACCCCATTTGTTCTTGAATTTACCACACCCGAAACCCTACGAAGTGAATGTTGGGATTCGATGCAGCAGAAGAGCAATTAATTAGAAGACAGCAAAACCAAGTGATCTCCGAAGACTCACCCATATGCTATTGATTTTCCCGACAAAATTCCCAATGAAGGGCTGCAATTGTCTGTGTAAGCCACTCACTGCTGCGAACTAGTTTTCTCCCGAAAATAAAGACCATAAATCCTGCAAATGCTCAGATGGAGAACTAAACCATCTATGTCGCATGAATACAATTAGGATTTCGGGCAAGAATATATCAAAATCCGAGATAGAAATGGCGAAACGCTTGTTCTCCAAAAGCAAAACCAACCAAACCATGCGAATCCCGCTACTTTCACTCAAATCGAGAACTAACCCACCTATGTCGGATGATTACAATTGTGAATCCGGGCAAGAAAACGTCAAAATCCGAGATGAAAATGGTGAAACGCTTGTTTTCCAAAAGCAAACCATGCAAAGCCCACTGCTTCAAGTCCTCCGCGACTCCAAAACGAAATAACCTCCAATTCTTCGAGATGAAACCACTTAGTTGCTTCCCCAAATTCGAACCCACGACCACCAACTACCGCCTATACATTTAGAAAACCACCACCATCACAACTCTTTTTCTTTTTTTTTTCTACCAGCAAAACTAGAGCTGGAGTAGATCACTGAGTCTAAATGATAGCAATAAGAAAGGAACATGGGCTTCCATCTGGTCAGCAAGAGGCCTCACCATGGAGCTCAACCCTCGCCACTCACCATGAGGTTTGAACATGTGACATGATGGGACTAAACCCTACACAAGCCAACCTAAATGATAGCAATAAGAAAAGAACATGGGCTTCAATAGGGTGAGCTATAGGCCCCACCACCCAACCACCCAAGCTACAACCAATGGACCATACTTGAGTGTTTTTATTTACAAGGTGATAGATAATGCTTCAACTATTAGTAAAGAACTCAACTTTTTTTTATTTGTAAGGTGATAGTAAACTCTAGGTAATATCTTAATAATGCTAACATGTTATTAAGAAGGGATAATGCTTCAATTACGGGTAAAGAACTTTAATTTTATTGTTTAAGTATACTAAGAGGGATTAGTACTTTTACTATATGAGGTTTTAGCTAATTCCAAGTAGTGTTAGGTCTTAATTATGATCGATATTGGTGTATTCACATTAAGTTCATTGTGATTTGGATATTTAGAAGGATTAGAACTCTTATTATGTGGGATTTTAGTTATTTGAAGTAGTGTTAGGTCTTAATCATGATCCATATTGATGTTCACAATAAGCCCATTGTGGTTTTGGTCTAACAATAGTGCCTTAATGTGTAGACATCTTAACCTAAGTTCAAATCATAAAATGCTAAGTGTGACTTGTGAGATATTGTAACTACCCTAAATGTTATGTTGTTAACAAGTTAGGTTTGATCCCTAAACCTCACCATGGTGACCTTGGTTAGTGAGCAATTCATTAGACATAAATACAAATGCTTGATATTATTTTACTAAATTTTATTCTTTTAAGTTAATGTTTTTTTTAATCTCTGTGCTTTATAAGCATGGAGAATCAACATCTCGTCCATATTTGAATATTAAATTTATTTTTTAAATATTGTATTTAGGTCAAATTATTTCATGTTTCACATCAATGTTAGGCATGCACATGACACATCTCCCTCATACTAGATTGTAAAATGTGCATCGATTCTCTCAATGTCATGAGAACTTTAATTCGGGTCGAACTATACTAACACCATGATTTAACTGATCTATTTTCGATCCACTTTATCATACACCGTACTTGAAAAGCATTTATTAATGTCACTCTATTGTGGTCTCTCAATTGTACTCATCGTGTATGTTATGCTTCCTAAGGTAGGTCAACATTATATTGTTGTCTAGCAATTGTACTTATGAAATTCAATTATAAGGTAAGTTAGTTGCATTAAATGAGTGCATGTTACATAATTATTAAGGTCTAACAATTGTCATTGTTGTGTATGTTATGCTTCCTAAGGCCGATTAGCATTCTGTTGTGGTCAAGCAATTATACTTTCCAATTTTATTTATGAGATAAGTTAGTTGCACTAGAGAATTGTATTTTGCATAATTTTTCCAAAATATCCTTGGAGCAACATGTCTCTAGAGATTTGCATTGCTTTACATTTCCTAATGTATGTCAATTGGGCTAAGTGACATGTAATAAGAGATTGGGGTAATGTTATGCCTCATGAGGTAAGTCAAGTTGGTTAGACAATGGTGGCCTAGTGATTGTACTCATAGATAGGCTAGAATTTTGTGGCCTAGAAGTTTGTATATAGTGTTGTGGTTTAGCAATTGTACTCCCCAAGTTGGATTTTGAGTGCATTCAATTTAGTTTTATTTTAAAATACCTAAATAACACATGAGAGATTGACATTATGTTATGCATTTTAAAATGATTCAATTGGACTCATATTTATTATTCAAGCATGACACACATGTATCTTCCTTCTTCGCTTTAATATTTGGTAATCCATGTATTGTTTTATAGTTTGTCAATAAGAAATGATACTGAAAATTTAGATGACCATATCATTGATGCCAAAGAGAACCATATTTGTTGTTTCCACCACTAGTCACTAAATCTTCTATCTCTACCATATCATCGAACAAGTCATATAGATCCCAATCCTTCACACTTGATGTTTAATTGTCTTATTTCTCCTTTTACTCATCACAAAACAACTTTCCTAAATGGTGACACCTATGTGTGGACAATGTTTTTTGATCTCACTAAAAAAATAAAACAAAGAGGAACCTCCATTTCATGCTGATCTACCCATTTCCATGACCTTCCACATTGTGATATTTTCCAGTACCAAATATTACAATTTAAATGCACGAAAATTGAAAACCATTCATCCAAGGATTTACCACCTTTTAGCAAAGCCACAAAAACCATAAAACTCCTCTTCATGTTCCACAACATTTGCCACTTTCTTTCATGATTTCCCTTGGTTGTGTTGCTTATCCCACAACTATGTTTTGTAGTGCTTTCTCATGTGAACATATCTACCACAATAAAAACACCACATATTTGTAAGTAATTACATCGAAGGTGCTTTACAACAAGAACACCTTTGCTCTTTTATATAGTTTTTTCACAAAGTTATTGTGTATTGATCTAATGTTTGGTGTAGTTTTGGGATGGTATGTAGGGTTATTGGATACACCATCCTATAAAAGAGTAGATCAATTGTCTACACCAAAATTCCCAAGATATCCATAATATTCCAAAAATGTTTCCAGTTATTGGATTTGTTTTGTGCAACGTATGAAAGAAATGTTTCATGCATGTCTATTCAAGTATGTTATTCTTTAATAGGACTAAAACTTTAATCTAATAGCCTAAATGATTATCAAAGTTTTTTCACAAAGCATGATAGATCACAAACCAGAGGTGTACTCAAATACTTATATATAACCAAAGTGTGACTACTTGTTGTAAAAAATGTCCAAGACAAATGCAAAATCAAAATAACCCAAGGGCAGTAGCAACATAATCCCTTAAAACTTTGTCAAAGAGGCCAAAAAAGATAATACGCAAGTGCTTACATATCAAAACTATTAAAAAAGCATTGTAGTCTTTATGGATAGATATTGCACAAATATTTCCTTAAATCCAATATGCCTACCTAGTTGTTTTAGTAGAAAGCTCAAAAACCCAAGTAATGGTATAGAGGTTGAAAAGTATGTAGTCAGAGTTGTCAAAACATTCATTCAATAACGCATGCACTATTATGTTGCTCCCATAAAGAAGTTTCAATGGCCCATGTATTTAAGAGAATGCAAAGTTCCGCAGCCTTTCAAATTACACTAAAAACTGTAAAACAAAATGAACATGCCTTTTAGCAAGTTAATCACCACAAACTTCAATATTCCATGTCCACTTAAAGAGAAATTCAATTGCTTTTAAATTCTCTTCCATACAAAATTCTCAAAATGTTCCTAATTAAGCCTAGCTTGTGGTAACAAATTATATTATCACCTTGTAAAGAGTTTTGTTGTAACGTCCTCGACCCTCAGACCAACGAAGAGGACGCTACCGATGCTTCTATCAACCCAGGCAAACTAGCCCCATGAACATGTTAATTTAAAAATGCATTGAATAATGAAGCATACACAGATGCAAATGCCTAATCATCAATAAGTAAACAGCGGAAGCAATCACATACATTCAACACATTTCAACATTGTTCATATTGTCATCCGTAAAGCAATTATAGTTGCAGGAGTTAGAAAGCACAAGAATACTTATCTTGAATTGAAGCTTGATGCCTCTCTCAACCAGCTATGTCGCTGCGTCGTTCCACCCAACCATAGGCCAGCGTGCTCATCAATCTCTCAGCAACGCTTCCACCCCCAAGCCGGGCATGATTCCACAAGGAACAAGGGAACAATAAGCTTACATGCAACAAAACCACACACCCACAGTCAAGCCAACACACAATTGGGTTTCACAGACTACGTGGGGGAAACAAACCAATAACGTGGAGGTTCCTTGGACTTACTCAGCCAAGCCAACCAATCACATCCCAACTCAGTCACCCATCTAACAACTAGGTTCCCTGGACTTACTCAACCAAGCAAACCAATCACATCCCAACTCAGTCACCCATCTAATAGCTAGGTTCCCTGGACTTACTCAACCAAGCAAACCAATTAGCAGATGGGTTTCTTGGACTTACTCAACCAAGCCAACACATGGATACACATAACCACAAAATGCACATGCAAGGCACGAAAGAAAATGTTTTTCAACCAAAATAATTCGGTGAAAGGGAAAACAACGCTCTGAAGGAAAACACGGTTTCACAAATCACCCACGAGCATTTCAAGGGAAAAAACGGCCACTGTAAATCCCCAATTCACAGATCTGAACTCAAAAAACATTTATGGGAAACATGGGGGCAAAAACGACCTCCCCAAACTTCCAAATTGGGAAGACTTGGCTCCGTAACCACTGAGCAACCCAAATGGATGAATTTTGGGCATGGGAAAATGAGGAAAACCACAAAATCGTGGAGGAAAAACGCCTAGCAAACTCAGCCGCGTGAGCAAAGGGAAAAACGTCCCCTTAAACCCCCAAAATCGTGGGTCTCTTCTCCCATCCATTGAACACAACAAAATCAGGTTTCCCAACCATGGAAACGAGATTTAACTGCATAAAATTGTGAGGGAAGGAGTTCAGAAAGCTTCACCTACGTGAGAGTGCCCAACCCTCATGGGAATGGTGAAAAATGAAAGGGTGTGGGTGAGTAATAGCTTGGGCATGCTTTTCCAAGCACTTACTTGCCCAGCAAGTCAAATACACGCTTTTCCAAAATGGGTGGCTCCCCAAATTCGAAGTTGACTCCCATACTCTTCCCATCCCCATGCATTAATTTCTCAACCACTGCCTAAATGATTGGCCACAAAAGACAAAAAGGGTAGTTGATAGCTTATGGGTTTTCCCCTTGACATTTGGCTTTTCTCCATTGGCCCAAAGGTTTAAATGGTTTCCCCCCCTTATCCTTGTGAGATCATGTCCCTTCTCTTCAACGTTTGCATTGACATAGCCGGCTGTGGTATATTTTATTAATTGCATAGTTACATGATGTAAAATTATAATGTGCCTAGCTAGCACAAAACACCATCGGCATCTAATTTACTTGCTGAACTACAACATGCTAAATCGATGGTGGGGCTTTTTCCTTGAGCTCCACACCACGATTAAATACAATATTTACATCATATACTTTAAATGCAAACGAGGTTAAAACCGGGATGTTTCATTTGTTTAACAACTTTTTGGAAAAAATGTCGTGTTAAACATAGGGATGAAGACAAAATGTTAATATGCTTGGGCAATGTAGAATAAACATAAAGAATCAAGATGAAACTTCAAAAACATGCTTAGGGGATACAAAACAAACATAGTGAATAAAGACGAAATGTTAAAACTTTCCTAAGCAATACATTATAAATGGAACTTTCATGTTTGTTCCTTATACCATGACTAGCATTTTTTGCCAAACTTGTATGCAAATCTCCAAATGGATATATCCCTGTGGTTTACACTATAGGATTCAAATATTTCCATATTTTTTTCTCTGATTATGGCTTCTTAAGGTTGGGAAGCTAAAATGAAAACATAGCTTGGAAACTCCCAATAATTCTAGGCCTCCATGAAATTGAAGGTTGTGGAGTACAAAATCTCCTTGAAGCAAGACAAGGGATGAAGGAAAAGCATTTGAACCTAACCTTATCACTATAAAAACCTTCACAAGTACCATCAAAGCTCAAAATTGAGTGATCCATCTACCGAAAAATCCATATGTTTAAACCATCCCAAAAAATACTACATATACATAATTGAGAGTCTATGAAAGAACAAACATGGTAGCCTTAGTCCCAAACATAAACAAAGAGTCATCAAGTTGGATGACAATGGGTGGAATATCATCACGAGGTTGGATCCCTATATCAATTCTTATTCACAAAAAATATTGCTCTCTTTTTCGCTTCATCATATCTACTTTACTTCCCATTTGTTCCCCTTTCATAATTCCTTTGCACCTTTCGAAACAATTGCTAGTATAATTTTACTATAAAATCTTAAAGCAATAGATAAGGAGGGTTGTGATTTTAGCCCCAAGGGTTAGCTCAGTTGGTAAGACGTGCACACACTCTCTCAGTTCAGGGGGAGATCATGAGTTTGAGCCTTGATTACTTTGGGGACAGGCCTTTTGCTAGGATGGCCGACAATTTCCACCGTTACCATTCATAAAATATGGAAAAGTATTGATCGGTTTCCTAATAAGTTTCCCTTGAAAAAACTAAAAGAAAGTTATAATTTCATTTGCTTATTGAGCTTGTAAGCACATTACATAGAGTTGATAATTGAATATGTTTAAAATCTTATTTGCTTATTGAGCTTGTAAGCACATTACATAACTATAGGTGAATGGGTTTAAAAGGGGTATAACCTATTTGCCCGACGATATGCACCGATCGGACAACCGGCCGCGTCGGACGTGACCGGTCACGCGCGGCTGGTCGTCCGATCGGTGCATATCGTCGGTTCGAAAGTGAACTCCTTTAAAAGGTTATGATCTACACACATTTGGTTTTAAGCACATTTAGTGAAATTTATGTTTCCCAAAATAAATAAATCAATTGAACAGGAGAATTGTGGGTATATATTTTATTAAAAACAGTGCAACACGTTTCATATGATCACCCTTTTAACCCCACCATGATTAAAAGGAGAACTTGTGTTTAAAAAACAAGTGGGTGGGATTGTTAAAAATCTTGTCCACGGTTTGGGATTTTAGGGTGGGATGTTGATGGGAATTTGTACTTGGAGGTCCCATCAAGTGGAAACATTTACACAAAATTGTGGGTTGGTTACAAAATTCATATATGCATGCAAATCATTCTAAAGACCAAGGTTGACTTAGACAAAACTTCAGGCTTTCAAAAGTCACACAAATTGTCCACTACTCAAACCCTAGGTGTACAACCATAAGAATTTAAGGGATTTTGTTGAAAAAATGTCAATCCATGAGCCTTTTAAAAATATCCCCATTACCAAAATTCATTTTATTGCGACCCATTTTCACTTTTTTTATTCATACTTCACCATATGGCTTTGCTATTCGACTATTACCAAAAGTATTAGATTCTTTAATAGAATTAGATTTAAATTAGATGTTTCATAACAATTTTTCGTAGTTTATTTGATGGGTTAGTTTGAAAATAACAAGTTTGCAAGCTTGTAGTTTTTAGTGTAGGTTTTATTAGATGTCTTACTAGGTTTGTGGTTGTAATTAATATCGGTAAGTTTACAATGGATATATCATCTGTGAATGTAAGAAAACTTTGTCTAAAATATTTTTTGTAAATTGTTCTTTATAATAATAATAATAAATATTATAGTTAGATCGCAATGTAATTATCGAGGATCAATAACTCGAATGTGAGGTAAGTTTACACTCTCCCAACCTAGGTTCAAATTCTTAATGAGACATGCATCCTATTATAGGTTGGTTGAAGTGTAGGCATCCCCATTATATAGATGTCCCTCGAGTTGTTTTAAGACGTCTCAAAACTAGGTTAAGTCTTGAGTTTTGTGCTAGTTGTTTGCTTGCATGATGCAAGTAACTAGCCTAGGATTTATAATAGTAGCGAGTTGGATTTGAACCTAAGTCTCAACCAATAAATTTCACATGGTTATTGATTCCCCTAGATCGAGATATGTGGCATATTATGGTTTGGTGGAAGTGTAGGCATCCTCGAAATAGAAATGCCCTTAGGGGTGTTTTGGGATGTCTCAATTAGAGGTTAGTCATGGATTTCATGTTAGGTGTTGGCTTCTAGGGTATTGGGAACTAGCATAGGGTTTATCATGGTAATGATATGAATTTGAACTTGGGTCTCGACTAAGAAATCCTACCTAGTTATCAATGCCCTAAATGGACACATACGCCTCATTATGCTTTGGCTAGAAGTGTACCTGTCCCCAATATAGAAATGCCCCTTAGGTTGTTTTAGAACGTCTCGACCCTAGGTTAAGTCATGAGTTCCATGCTAGGTCTTGGCTTGTGGGATGTTAGCAACTAGCCTAAGATTTATAATGACAAGGAGTTGGATTTGAACTCGTGTCTAAACTAAAATATCTTACTTAGTGACCAATTCCCTTACATCTTAAAATAAAAATTTACATTCATTTGTAATTTTTATATATTTACTTCATCTTTCTATCAATTGAATTGTAGCCATGGATAACCAATGTATAACTTTTTTATCACCTCTTATTCGTCCTCCAACTAGATCACTCGTTATCTCTAACTTATTTGAAGGATCAAAGGTCAACTTTTATGGAAACCTTAGCAATATTTGGCACATACAACAATATGTATGCTGAAGTCCAAAGTTTGTATGCATTAAGCTTTAAAATTGACACAAGCATTGTTGTGGAATCCTAACCAATGTGCTAGCACACGCACATCGATACTTGTGCGCCAATAGTAGCATGTGATGTGTCAAGGAGATGAACAATCACATATTTATTAACAAGATGAACAATACATAATTATCAACAAGATGAACAATCACCTAATTATTAACAATGATGCGATACAATTAATTTTATGTAAGATTATTGATTGGATTGAAAATTAAAAGTAAAAAATAAATAAAAACCATTCGCCAAATCATAGATTATTTATAATAATAAATAAATTTATTTTTAATTATCAAAATAAAATAGATAAAATATTCAGATAATTTGTTTCTTTTTTTCCATGAAATACACATAGAAGGAAATCCATTGAGTGCTTCCCTTTTTTTTCCTTGGAAAATATCATAGCTATATCGATAAAACCATATTGTTCAATGGACTGCTGGGTCATTACACATCATAATTATGTCTTCCACATCAAAATAAAGGCTATGTGATTAGCTTCTTCCAAAAGACAACTATTTAAGCAATCATATCATAAAAACTATCAAAATAACCTGGCTGTCTATCAGTTCAGCAAAACATAAAGTATCTAGACATTAATTCGAAAACTAAAAACAACTACGACCCAAAGAGGCCATGTGACCATCAGACAAATCTCGTTTATCTGTGAAGCCAGCCGACAAGAGCATGCCTTTCTTGGAGAGAGCATCAGCCTCAGAATTGGATTATTTGTAAATATGCTAGAAGGAAAGAGAAATAAAGTGGATCCTGACTCTGTCGATGTCCTCAAAAAGTGGAAGAAGAAAAATATCCACGGGGGGATTGTGTTCTTTGAGACAATCCACGACCAGCAAAGACTCTCCATGTACATATAGTCTGTCCACTCCAAGGGCAAGAGAAAGCCTCAAAAGGATTTTGACTGCTGCAAATTCAGCCTGATTATTGGAGACATCCCCCAGTCCAGCTGCAAAGTGAATAGATCTAGAAGAGGAGAGATGGATAATACCCCCAACACCACTGACCTGTGGCTTGTCTTGGGAGGCACCATCTATGAAGGCCCACGGAAATGAGTCATCCACGATGGGCGCAATGATGACACAAGAAGGTTTATGAATAATCTGCAGAGGAAAATATTTAAAAATACCAAAGTTGTGACCTGAATAAACTTGAGGCAGTATGAGAATATCATCAAATAATTTCTTGTTTCGTGCTAACTATATTCCCCAAACTGCAAAACCTAGAAGAGCAACAAAAGTAGAGTAGAAAGGACCACTAGTCCAATCCTTCCATGCCAGCTTGATATTAAGCATGTTACAAAAATAAGGAATACCTGCAAAGTGTATAAAAGTTCTCCACACCTCCTGCGCATATGATCAATATATGAAAAGATGATATATGGATTCTGCCTCAAGTTCGCATAAAGGGCATCTACTGGGCCCAACTAAGAATCTAAAAATAAGGAATACCTGCAAAGTGTATAAAAGTTCTCCACACCTCCTGCGCATATGATCAATATATGAAAAGATGATATATGAATTCTGCCTCAAGTTCGCATAAAGGGCATCTACTGGGCCCAACTAAAAATCTATGTGTCAAGGTTTCCCAAACTGGGATCTTACCATTTAAGACATGCCTAAAAAAAGTTTGATTTTAAGAGGGCGGGAGAGCATCCACATGTTGTGACACCACCAAGCAAGCTGGGGGATATCCTCCAGTTCTCTAAGACCCAGATAACCCAGATTAGGCAAGTATGACCCACCCTTTGCATTTTTATGCCAAGGAAGAGTATATGGTTTATTTGACAAGCGTACCATACAATTCTGCATATATAGTGTGTACATGTCCCAAATGATAGGATCTCCAGCCGATAAATCGAGATCCGCGACCAACAACCAGCGCTGGTAAGATAAAGAAGTACAACTCTGAATGTGGATCTGATGTAAATGAGTGTAGCCACGGTTAGAAAAAAAGTGAATCCTGTCAGCAAGGAAGTGAACAAATTCATTGCCTCCCACCCATGGGCCTTTCCCAATTCTTACAGATCTGTCGTTTCCAATCTTCCAGACCAACCCTCCACCAATAAGGTCGAAATAATTAACAATCGCCTTCCATATGATAGAAGAGTGTTGTGTGGACTTATCAAGAACCTGGATCCATTCAGTGATGGAGAGAGGAGCAATATACTTATATTGAATGATACGGTTCCATAAACCAGAACCATTGACAACATTCCAAGCACACTTAGCAACCAATGCTTTAGTGAAGCTTGTTATATCCTTTAATTCCAAGTCGACCAATACTTTGGGGCAAGATATGTTTTTCCATGCAGTCCAAGAGAAGACCTTTGTCTTATCCATGTGTCCCCATAAATTTTTTTTGCATAGAGTCCCAAGCCTCCAAAAAATGCTAACAGGTACCGAAGAGAGAGTGAATCAGTATACAAGGATGGCTATGATGATAGAGTTGATGAGGATCAGCCTGCCCCCTCAATAGATCCACATCTTGCACCAAAGCTTTAGTCGATTCTCCATATGCACCGAGCAACCAAGCCCAATATTTTTTGGAATAATCATTGGGCTTTAAAAAATATCCAAGATATTTGGTACCATACGCCACATTCACTGATACGAAATCAAAGTTGTGAGCGTGCCATAGCTCCTCCTCGAGATCCAGATTCATGAAGGACATCATTGATTTCAGATTATTACAGCACATTCATGTAGCTAGACAGAAGATTCCAATGGAAGATTTAAAGATAGGCCCATCCCTACGGGATCCATAAAAAAAAACAAATCATCATCAAAGTATTGATGGGAAACAAAGATGTTACCATCTAACCTGAAGCCTTTGTATAGCCTAGAAGAGGTAGCGTTGGTTATCATACGACTAAGCCCATCCATCATTAGTATAAGAAGTAACGGTGCAAGGGGGCAGCCCTGTCTGAGGCCACGACCAGGCCTGAAGAAATTAGAATTCGAGTCATTTATGAGCATCGCAAAGGAAACAGATTAAACAGTGGCAAGGATCCAGTTGACCAGGTTGAGTGAGAAACCAATCTGAAAGAGTATTAGTCTAACCAAAGTCCAGTTGACGCAGTGGTATGCTTTGGATAAGTCGAACTTGAAGAGAGCCAAAGGCTTTTTCCAGATCTTGGTCGAATGTAGTGCCTTTGATCTATGGCTATTGGTTCATGTATATGTTTGGGCTCCAGGAATGCAAAGTGATATGGACTAATAAATCCTGACATAAAACTTTTAACTCTATTGGCTATTACCTTCTAAATTGTGTTGCACAGTGAGATGGGGCGATATTCCTCAAGGCTCGTGGCTCTCTTCTTCTTTGGGATAAGAGCTATGAAAGTACTGTTAAATATTCCATGAATCTTGCCCTAAACCTGAATTGCTAATACAACAAATTTCAACTGTCTTTTCACGACGCGGCTTTGTTGTTTCCATCAAATATCAATCCCATGACCGCATGTGAAGATAAACTTTGCAATAATTAGCAGAAGAAGCAAGTCAGGGTTGGAATTTCAAATGGCGGACACCCGTCAAAATTGTAAGTAACAATGAAAATCTGAAATATCTTCTGTATTTTAAGCCAGATTTTGACGGTTTCTGGAAAATCTTAGCTGTATTTGATGGGTAAATTGGCCTATGACGGGCATTTACCCGTCAAATTCCATCCCTGAGTCAGATTACTAAATTAGGAATAACGAAATGAAAATAACAAATTTGCTAAAAGTAAAAATAAAACAAGTCAAAGCAATGGTTGTTTGGTCCTCTTATCTTTAAGTGTATGGTGTAATTTATCAAAAGAATATAACGTGTGACCTCCCTCATCCTCTTATGAAATCACTTTGCACTTTATATTCAAAAATCCATTTTATATTTATCCTTTTTTATAACTAAAATGGTTATTTTATATAATTAGATATCGGTAGGACCATACCCAAAACAACCATCAATACAAGGAATCAATAGTTTACATAAGCGCAATATAACTTGTCCCTTTCTTACAAAACTCGGAGATAGTCTCAAAATTACAGAATTGGAAATCATTGGAATCCACATTGGTTCTTCATCATTTTTGCTAAATACTCCTTCAGGTAGGAGGTAGGCTAAGTTTGCCTTTGCGTCTGCTTCTTGGGATGCTTGGAATTTTCTTTATGATGTGCTAATAAGGCTTTCTGAGATGTATCTGCATTGTTAAATCATTCCAAGATGTATGGGCTTATATTTCTCTAATTAGGTAATCACAAAATGATTCAAGACTAGGATCTTTATAGCTAGTTGTATCCAAGGATTCTTTCATGGAATAAAATGTAGATGCAAAAATAGAATATGCAGGTCCAAGTTTGGAAAGAATATGATAAGTACAATGTCTTTCTTCCCTTTTAATTTTAAATTCTAAACATAAGAGTCTAAGAGTTTTGTACTTACATAAATAATCTTGAATGCAGGAAAAATCACTTGGATTTAAGGAAATCAACTTATTTTCGAGCTAATGAGCTCGAATTTCATTGTGCTTACCAAACACAACTTCCAATTTTTTCCAAGATTTATCTAGTTTATCAATTCCAAATAGGTAGAATCGCAAATAAATAGATATTGACATCTCAATCAATCCACGGGCTTCATCACATTTATTTACCCATTTTATATTCTTATCATCATCATTGGGTTTTGTTTCATCTATGCGGAATTTCCATGAAAAGTAGTTGGAACTGGTAAGTATAATATCACATGGGGTGTCCTTACTGAAAAATAAGGTCTTTAAAACAGAAACCAATAGTCTAGATGCAAAGATCTCAAAAAAACAAGTTGTTTAAAAAAATAGAACTGAAAACTGATTCCGAACAAAGAAGTTATGCTTAATTGAAAATGGTTAAAGATGACCCCAAGAGACACATGGAAGATAAAGGATTTACCCAACTGGAAAAAGACCCCCCCCTCTTCCCAAACTTAACCTTTTAAACTCACTTTACAATAATGTTGCTTTATGTGAACCACTTTTGTAAAATAAGTGAAGTTTACTTTTACAATGATGTTACTTTAAATATTACATGCAAAACTAAAAAACTTTAAGTGACTCACTTTTATAATTCAAGTGAGATGCACTTTTACAATAAAGTAATTTAAAAAATAGAAATTACATGCACTTTTAGAAAAATAACTAACAAGAAGACTTGAACTCAATACTTCTTAATGAATAAATCAACGTTTACCCAAATGAACTGATATTAAAATGTACGTAAACGATGTAAACGAGGAAGGGGTGTTTCTTCTTACTCTTCTGTCTCGAAGTCAATGCTTGCTTATTTTCCTACAAATCACTTCACATAAACCAAAACAAAAAACTATAAAAAAAACTAATATTCCACACTTTTGGGGATTAGTCCTCGTTAGCTTGCTTGGAATGTCTACGCTTTCCCACTGCTCTTTATTTACCGAGATCGCACAAGATACATTGCAAAGAGCATACATAGTAGACAAAAACCCTTGCCCTTTGGTTTCTATTGCGATCGCACAAGGTGCACGGCAAAGAGCATACACAAACAAGGAACGCAACAATCTGGAAAAAAAAACAAGGCTAGATCTAAAAATAAAGAATATGAGAAATTAAAAAAAAACCGTCACAAAAATTGTTTTCCAATGGAAACGATGCTCTGGATACAATGGAACATCTCTCACAACCCATAAATGCACAAAAATTTCAGAACCAGAAACCCTTTCAAAACTTCGACAACATTAGTTCAAAATCTAGATCATCAACAGAAACGAGTCTTCATAAATGCTTTGATACCATGTTTGAGTACACATGATACTTTCAAACGACCGAACACCTAGAACATCCACTCACACAAATAGATCACATATTAACACACCAATGTTTTCACATGGTTTAAACCCTCGAAATGGAAACTTTACCGAACATCCAAATGGTAAAGCAATATGAAACATTGCAAAAAAAAAAAAAAATACAGAAACTAGAAACTTTCACTTTAGTTTATTGAAAGTTTCTATTTATGAATTTTATTTTTTTCTCAATTTATTTAAGCCTTATTTTTATGGTATAGCACCAATCAAATTTTGAAAAAATTCTAACATAAATTAAAATAAATATAAAAAACAAGTAAAACTAATTTTGCACTTTACTTATTTCCAAAAATTAAATGTACTTGTATGAAATTAATAGAAAAATGTGAAAACAATAGTCTCTACCTGCGTTAAGGACTAATAAAAAAAAAGAAATAAAAAAATATATTAACTTTATATCTTGCCATGTTGAATTATTTTTTCTAATAATGAATATCTTAGATTGATTAAATATTCCAACTTTATATTATATATTTTAATGCTGATTTTTTATAAGTAAAAATGATGAATTTAAAAAAATTCCTTGACCTTTGGAATCAAATATATTTCAATTATTATATTATAAAATTCTCTAACACGCTTTATTAGCCACCAATTCTAATCCACATGGGTATATATCAATTAAAAAACATGTCCTATTTGTCTTTTTATAAAGTAATATTAAACTTTCCTATCATGAATATAATTCCATTAAGAAAACATGTCCTCTTGATTGTCGAGTAATAATAAACTTTCCAATTTTGAATATAAGTTCATTAATATTTAGTCATAATCTACTCATTTGTCTATATTATTTATTTATTTTAGAGAAGATTAAAGTGTTCACTCTAAACATTGAGAATTCAATATTTATATGTAATATTTTATTTTATTTTTAAATTGATCATTTTCATTTGCTCATATTTTTTATATCATATTTTAAGATTAGATTCATCATTTAATATAAAATATATTAAAGAAATAGGTTATTTATTTGTTTATGATATGATGAATGCAATATTTATTTAAAATATTAAGAATGTCATATATATAGTTTAAGTAGGCTTAATACTTAAGAATATATGTTTCCTTTGATTTAACAGTTAAAATATGTGTTTCTTCTTAAGAGATTACAGGTTCAAATCTAAAGGGGTAGGGTATGTACACCTCTGTAAACTTTACTAGTTACATTGTTGCACATAGAAGAGTCTCGTGTCCCACAAACAAAGGGGTTTCATACACCAACTTGGTGTTTGACTTGATTATGACCTTACAAATATATTATTATTATTATTATTTTAAAGAAATTAATGGAAATTTATCTTTTTGATAAACATTTATTACTTTCTAATATTAAAAAATTATCACTCTCCATCACTTGTAGATATCATATTTAGGTTTATCCATCATTACACGTAGAGTAGCAAGGTGTTTTACAACTTAATATGGGGGAGTTGTTGTCATGTTATTAATGTTATGTTATAAAAAATTAAAATTAAAAAATTCATGTCCTTTCATAAAATAAAATAAAACTAAAACCAAATAAAATGTATGTTGAAAAAATAAAAATTTAAAACCAAATAAAAAGTTATTAAAAATTTCATGGTATTATAAAATAAAAAGCATATATCAGTATTAAACACGGATATATCAAATATCCAAAAGAATCAAATTACTTAACGTATTAATTTTTTATAAACATGTAAAAATTTAAGATTAAAAAAATTAAATTTCTATTAAAAACTTAATAAATCTGAGTTTAATATTAATATATACTAATAAAATAAGCTTTTCATCTCATATAAAGCCAAATTAAAAACCACTATAATTGGTTTTAAAAGTAAAATAAATTACTTTATGTCATTAATATATTCAATAAAATATCTTATTATACATTTATTATTTTTGTATTTTCGTGGATTCCAAACTTGTTATTTAAGCAACTGAATTTAAAGATATGCTTTAAGAATGTTTGTAATTGCAAAATATTAATATACATCTTTATGCGCATCTTTGGACGTGGACATATTTTATTTTATTTTGATGTTTTAATTTTTATGGATTAAAAACCAAAATTAAATATTTTAAATATATAAATATTATAAAATTATAAATATGTATTTAAAATAAATAAATAAATATGATTATGAAAATAATATAAAGAAAGTATATGTCAATTAGGTGTACATCGAGTGGTTGTGGGTTAAGGTGTTATCTTCTTTATCTAGTTTTTATGTTTATAAGTGATATGTGGAGTCCATAACAAGATATGATTATAATGGATTTTTGCCTTTGTTGACTTGGACTTGTACCCTGAAGAATCTAGGGTTTACATAGGTACGATTGTCGAAATGAAGAGAAGTACCTCAGGGTTTATCCCAGGCTTTGTTTCTTGAAAAAAATATAAAGATATTGATTATTTGATCTCTTATATATCTTTTGAATATTTTAGCTTAATATATATATGTATGTATACCAGCCTAGATCCATCTTAACTCTAGATTTTTCATGAGCTGAGAGGGATCAAATCCCTTAAGGTGCAAACATTTTCTTAGTGTGTAAAATTGGAAGAAATATTTGATCCCTCTCTATGCATGGTAGATCCAAAGTTAAGATCGACCTAGGTTGGGTGCATAAAATTTGTAGATGTTTGATCATTTGAAATGTACTCACTTTCTATAGTTGGTTGAAAATATAAAGTACTATGAAGAAGACTACTTATGTAGTTACATGAGAAATAAGTTGAATACTGATAAAGTAAACAATGTTGAAAGATGAAAAATGTGAATAGTAAGAAAATAACAAATAGATTGCATCGTGATCAATCACACTCTATCTTCTTCAACTTTTCCCATATCCAGGTCTGCTACTGTTGTCTCTTTTCATATCAATCATATGAAAAGGGAGGTTGAAATTGAAGCCCATTCAAGTCTTTAACTCGATATATTGAGATAAATGTCATAATTGTGCCTCTCTTGCGTTCCAGTATTGATAGTAGCTTTCTCCAATGTGAATCCTTGTGATTTGTGGATTGTTAATCCCCATGCAAGATTCAATGGATGTTGTTTTTTATTACCTCTTTCAATGCAACATGCTAAAATCAATGCAACAAACACTGTAATCAATGCACACACACTAAAATCAATGGATGAGTCTATTTTGTAAACATCATGTTTGTATGATAGAGAGAAAAATGCATGACACGTTCTCACTATAAAATTCCATATTCACTGAAATCAATGCACTAATTCAGGGGAGGTAGGTGTGGAGGGGATACTTTTCGATCCCAGAGGGAATGTAAAGTTAATCTTTGCCTCTAGTATAGGGGCTACTACTAACATTCAAGCTGAGAGATACGCTTTATATTCGGGACTAGATCAAGTTTTCTCTCTTGGAATCCAACCGCTACTGTAAATAGGAGACTCTCCCTAATTATCTCTAAAACTAGGCGTAGGCAAAAAATTATGGATCACGTTACCGAAAGGTTACACAAACGCGTCATAAGTCTTCTTCTTCACATTCTCACTTTTTAGCTCTAACATGTCCATCAAGAAAATAATGCACCAACTGATAAGTTAGCAAAAGAATCCCCCCTTCTAACTCGTGGGAGATTTTTTAAAAATGGGGACCAACTCACAACATATTGCCTCCCCTAAGGTCTCAATTATATGATATAGTTCATTTATCAATTAGAACAAGTCTTGTCCCTCATTAATGACCAGAAACGAAAGTAGGAACCATGTCTAATGTGCCAACCACTCCATCTTCCCATGTGAAAGGCTCAAGGAATATGTATTTATGAAGCTTCTCTAGGACTCAAGGCTCACACATTTGGAATTAATTCTCGGACGTGTGGAGATGCCATTGGCAGTTCTACCATGAGGATGGTTTGTATTTTTGCAATAACTCACTCCATTTTTATCATCATTTTGTAGTGAGTAATGTTGAGGGAGGAGGTATGTTGTACATAGTGACTTGGAGATGGTGTTATATATCATTTGGGATATTGGTGTCTTCCCTTGCACACTAGGGGAGCAGTTTCCTGTTGATAACAACGTTGAGTGTTAGGAAGAGATTTCACAGGTCATCATTTGTAAGTTCCACTTAGAGTCACCTCTTTCTTTGACCTGGTAGGTTTGGGATTCCGGAGGTTGTAGGAAATATATTTGTTCCTCTATTCCCTAGGGAAGTGGTTATCAGGTTCAGACTTTGTAGAGCGAGCTGAAGATATTCATGAGGGAATTCGCAATAGTTTGGGTGCAGGGTTAGCTCTCTTTATCAATTAGAGAGCTTGGGGTATCGAAACTTTAGAGGAGGTGTGTGTCTGTATTGTGGTAAAGGATACAATATTGGATATAGAAAAATAAACTATAGGAATTATTTGAAGGAATATGAGATACCCGAGTGGGCATTAAGTACATTCACGATCAAATGAAGTAATGAACTCTCAACTGGAAGGGTTAATTGATGCAGTTCGACAAGTAACAACACACACGTCTAATATGGAATCTAGACTAGAAGAAGCTGAGAAAGTTGCTTAGTCACTCTTAGCTCATATTGTTCGAGTACATGTGATACTTCCGAAAGACCGAACACCCAGAGAAGCCACTCACACAAATAGATCACATATCAACACACAGATATTTTCACGTCATTTAAACCCTCGAAAGGGAAACACTCCATGGCCCCAGCCAAATGAATACTTAAGGCAGTTTATTATGCGAAAGAAAGAAAGTTACAAATGAGCTTCTCATAATTGATCAACTAGCCAATGACCCTCCATGCTCTTTAAATATATATCATGGACCAGTCGAGTGTTAAGCCACATATAAAAGGTAGTTATGATCAAAGAGAACATGAACCGTCAGATCACTCTATGTCTAGAACATATCATGACCGTCGAATTAGATGTTTACAAATGCATACTAAAGAAACACAGTTTTCCTCACATATATATTATAACAAGTTGATCTTAACTAACTCCTAAGTGTCTAAATATCCTAACATCCCCCCTTAAGAACAACTTGGGATAGGATTGAATGATTTATAAAAGTGACACAATTAGGAGAAGGAAGAAGGAATTAGAGCATACCCCCCCTTAATGACAAGTTCTTGAACTCCTAACATAGATCAAAGTTTAGAAAACTTCACTTTTGTAAGAGATCTTGGGAAGATGTCTGCAACGTCATCATCTATAGGGCAGAAGAGCACTTCAAGAATGCGATCATGAACAAGCTTTCTGATGAAGTGCATATGTATCTCAATGTTTTTATTGTGTTGATGTTGAACTGTATCTTTGGCGAGCTTGATGGCACTTTGATTGTCACACCAAAGTGGAGTAGGTTAATGTTTCTCTAATCCAAACTTTGAAAGGATCTGTCGAAACCATAAAGCTTCCTAACTTGCATAAATCGTGGCTCGATATTCGGCTTCTACTAAAGAAAGAGAAAGATCTTGTTGTTTCTTAAAATCCCAAGTGACAGTTTGAGAGACCAAACTGAAAACATAACCTACAGTAGACTTTCGATCATCAAGATCGCTTGACCAATCTGAATCAGTGAAACCATCAACAAAGAAATCCCCCCTGTACTGTAATGAATCCCAAACTGAATTGTACCTCGAATATATCGAAGTATTATTTTTGTTGCTTTCCTATGACTTTAATGGAGTGTTTGCATATAGCGGGAAACATGACCAACGACAAAAGAATGATCAAGACGGGTATGATTCAAGTACAAGAGACTACCAACAAGTTAGTGATACAAGGTGGCATCTACTTCAGGTGAAGTGCAAGTGGCAGAAAGTTTGACTCCAGACTGGAAGGGAGAAGAGGTTGGTTTACAATCTTCCATGTGAAAGCGACGAACAAGGTCAAAAGCATACTTATACTGAGAAAGAAAGATTCCTTTGTTGGTCTTCAAGACTTGGAGACCAAGAAAATAATGCTAATGTCCTAAGTTTGTCATTTCAAATTTTTGCTTAACAATGGATTTCACATGAGCTAAAAGCTTAGAGTCACTATTAGTAAGAATAAGATCATCAACATAAAGAACAAGGATGATGATATTGTTTCCTACTTTCTTGGTATAGACATTGGGGTCATAATGGAATATGGAGAAAATAGTGTCAAGGAGAAAGCTATCCATTTTGGAATACCAAGCCCGAGGAGCTTGCTTAAAGCCATAGAAGGATTTCTTAAGGAAGCATACAAGGCTAGAGCCATTCTCAACATATACATGTGGTTATACCATGTAAATTTCCTCATGTAAATCACCATGTAAGAATGCAAACTCAACATCCATTTGATGGACCTCCCATTTCTGTAAGGCTGTAAGGGAAACAACAAGGTAGATGGAGTTTATTTTTGTGACAGGAGCAAATGTGTCATTGTAGTCAATTCCTTCAACTTGGAAAAAGACGTTTGCAAACTAACCTTGCCTTAATCCTCTCAATACCTCCATCTTATGTGTACTTAGTTATGTAGGCCCATTTACTTCTGACAAGTTTTCTTCCTTTTGGAATTGGTACAAGATCCCAAGTATCGTTTGCTATTAAAGAACGATATTCTTCATCCATAGCTGCTTTCCAATATGGATTCCCTAAAGCTTCTGCAAAATTCTTTGGATCATGATTCCCTGAAACTTGAGCCAAAAGAGAAGAAGCTCACTAGAATTGAGAATGTGTTCTACGTGGATCTCTAGGATCACCAGCAATATCACCAGTCGATTCACAAGTTGAACAGACCCCTCGAGGAAGCAGTTGTGTTGGTGCAACTAGAGGAAAGTGAGCAAGCAAAGGTGGATTTTCATCCTCACTGTCATCATCAGAAACTGGAGTTGGAAAGTTGTTAAGGAAGTTGGGAGTAGAAGAAGGCACAAGCGCCAAATTAGACTCGCAGGCCATTGATGGCACAAATGCCAATTTATGCTTACAGGAAAAGATATTTTCATAAAATTTAACATCTCTTATAATAATTATATCACGAGAATGTGGCTGAAGAAGTCTATAACCTTTTTACATCTTCAAAATATTTAAAAAAATGCACTTTTCACTTTTAGGCTACAATGCTTTCCATTTTTCATCCCGAATGTGAGCCCATGCTTCACTACCAAACACACGGAAGTGGATTACATCTTGTTTAATTTCACGCTATGCTTTTTTCGGTGTGATACCTTGTAAAGCTTTAGTGGGGTTGCAATTAACTATGTAATTTGCATAATTTATGGCTTCATCCCAAAATTAAAGACTTAGTCTCTTAGCTTGAAGCATACAGTTAGCCATTTCTTTTAAAGTACGATTATTTCATTCAATTACACAATTTTGTTGTGGTGTATATGGAACAATGTGTTATTGTTGGATTCCATGTTATGTGCAGAAATTAGTGAACTTGTTGTTTACATATTCTCCCCCATTATCAAATCTTAACTTAAGAATTTGATGACCAAATTGTTTTTCAACAAGGGCATGATGGGCTAAGAACATGTTAAATACTTTGCTCTTAAGTTTTAGGAAATAAACCCAAGTGTGTCTGGAGTAATCATCAATGAAAGTCAAGAAATGTTTGAAACCTGAAAATAAAGCAAATGGAAGAGGACCATACAAGTCACTATGCATATGCTCCAAAGGGGTCAAGGCGTGCCAAGAGGCACGTTTGTCAAAATTGTCTCGATGATATTTTCGAGTACACAACTGGAACAAAAATCATCCCTATGAGATACCATCGGAAGACCTGTCACTATATTTTCTTTACATAGTTGTTGCAATGAGCGATAATTTAAATGTCCAATTCGCTCATGCCAAAGTTTGTTGAAGTCATCACTATGAGAAACAAAAACTGAAGGAAAAGGTGATGACCCAAAGCGGTTAAATTTGTACAATCTGGTAATATCATCAACAATTCCAGTACTTAGGGCATGCTTAGAATCTTTAAAATCCTTGATTACAACTTTGTGAGGTGTAAATGTTATAGTTTTACTTTCACCAGAATGAGTGATTTGATGAACTGACAAAAAATTGCAGGAAATTCTTGGAACACATAGTACATCACCAAAATGACCATTTTCTACTGAAATTGTTCCAGATCTTGCAACACTTAGAGATCTATCATCACCAATAAATATTTGTTCAGTGTTACATTAATGCATAGTAGAAAATATGGCTTTATCCTTAGCCTTATGATAAGATGCTCCAGAATTAATGAGCCACTCATTTGAAGTAGAAGAAGAAGATGCAATATAGGAAAAACCAGAAGCGCAAAGTGCATGTCCATGAGATGCAGATTCTGAAAATGAATCAAGGTTGATGTGGTGCTTCTTCATTGCTTCTTCCAAGATCATCGTCTTCTTGAACATTTATATTCATCGTGATTATATTTCCTGCAATACTTCCAATGACGCTCAATCTGTTTACTTTTTAACTTGATTTATTTGTCAATTTTTAAAGAATGCGTTAACCTAGAGGGTTCGAGACCCTTGTTTGGCTTATTATTGCGAGGATTTTGCTTCTTGGGATGCTTGGATTTTTCTTTCCATTGTGCCAATAAGTATTTATCATATGTATTTGCATTGCCAATCATTCCAATATGTATGAGCTTATTTTGTTTTATAATCAAGGAATCACAAAAGGACTCAAGACTAGGGTCTTTATAGCTAGTTGGATCAAAAAAATTCTTTCATTGAGTAAAATGTAAATACAGAAACAAAATATGCAGGTAAGTTTGGAAAAAATATGATAAATGCATTGCCTGTCTTCCCTTTTAATTTTGCATTCTGCACATGAGAGTCTAGGAGTTTTGTACTTAGATAAATAATCTTGAATACAGGAAAAAACACTTGGATTTTAGGAAATCAACTCATTTTTGAGTTGATGACCTCGAATTTCATTGTGTTTACCAAACACAACCTCCAATTTTGACAAGTTATACATCTTGACGCGAAGCCGACATTGTTCTCATTTTTTTTGCAGTCAATTTTAATAGCTATTTTTAACTTGATTTCAAAAACTGTTTATACTAGTAGCATCATTTTTCACTTTGAGCCATTTTTTTGCAATTTTTGAAATTTCGTGGTCATACAAAAATTTTATTTTTTATTTACAAATGCATTTTTTCAAATAAAAAAATTTTACAAAAAATAAATACATTTAGTAGTTAGTTGTAATGGAAAAATACACATTTTCAATTTTTTTTAACATTTAGAAACTACTTAGAATGAAAAATATTTACATTTGGGAAGGCTTTTCTTCAACTTTTCTCTTAAGTAAGTGAGTTTTTGGGGCAAATTTGTTAAAATTTTGAGAAAATAAAGATATTTCAAACCATTTTTAACATATTTTCACTTGTTTAAAAATGATATTAATTAACACCATTTTCTACAAAGTGAGGATTCACATAAATTCAAAAAAAATATAACATATATTTGCAAAACACATATTTTATTTTTTTTAAGAAAAACGGGTAGTTTTATTGAAATAGGAAAAACAGGTTTATTTTGGCAAAACACCGATCAACCTGGAGACAAGTTCACAAGAAATTGCTACATATCACTGAACAGGAATAGAGACTCCCAAACAGTCTCCTATACATAGAAATTATGGAATAGGGTAAAAATGGTCGGGTTCCCCATTAAGACTGAGAAAACCTTGAGAAAGATGACAAGCTTGATTTGCCAAGTCATCTGTAGAAGAATTTAATCCCCGAAGGATATGATAGAAATCCGCCTTATCAAAACATTTTAAAACTCTCTTAATTCTCTGCAGAGTTACAATTAAAGCAAAAAATTTTAAACTATCAGAGGAATTTAAAGCTTTAATCAAAATTTCAAAATCACCGAAAATTTGGACAGACTTGTATCCTTTATTCTTAGCCAACTGACTCGCCTGAAGCAGGCTGTAAAACTCCGCCTGATTATTGGACATAATGTCGAGCCCCCAGCAAAACCTGATAGAAGATAAACCATCCAGTGAGATAACAAGACCACCTGCGCCAGAGACCTCGGGCTTACCTTTCGAAGCACCATAAAAAAAAATTGCAGCTGAAGATGAACTCTTCCATTAAGAGTTGAGAGCACTAGTGTCACCTCGAAACCTCCATGAAGGGGGCGAGATAGGTTTCAAATTGATATTCCCCATAACATTTGAAGAAGAACCCAAATAATTCAAATATGGCAAAGAAGATGTTGAGTGGCCAATTATTTCAAAACACAATATAATAAGAAATGTTTAGGTTTTATGAAGTGTTAACGTTATGTTTTGTATTTTTTAGAAGTATAAGGGAGATTCTGGGAATGTCCCCACCCCTTAAGCACTGGGTGGAATGCTGCTTAAAGGGTGGTGAGATTTTGAAAATCGCCCCACCTGAAGACCTTTCTCCTTAACCCATTAAACTTATCATTTAAGGAGTTAGATTTTGTGTTTTAATTTCTTTTTTCCTTTTTAACAATATTATGTTATAATATTAACATTTTGAAATGATTATGGTTTGTTTTTAAATAGTTTCTCATAATTTTAACATCTATTTAGCTAGTTTATTTATATTGTTTTAATACTTTGTTATAATATTAAGATTTACGAGGGAATTCGTTTTGATTGAGATCGTTGCTTGCATGCCCTTTGTAGACTGCATGCCCTGATCGCAGCCTGTTCACGTGAATCATAGTTTGAAAGGAAGGCTGAGTTGGAAAGCTGTCTGATCGCAGCCTGCTTACGAGGAAGGAGCTGACTATGCCTCGATCTGGTCACTAGTACCTAGATCTGGTGCCTGGACCAAGTTCTCCTGGGTTGGCACGAGCTGAAAATTGAATCTTTATCTTCCTGGACGTATGAGTTGAGAGGTTTGATTGGAGAGAAGGATAGCCCGATGGCACGGCTAGGCGATGGTTTGTCGCCAGGACTCCGATCAGCTGCCTTTGATCGGTTAATAGCCACTCAAAATAAGAGATCCAGGCGAGGAGAAACCCCGAAATTCGTAAAACGTATTGAAGATGTCCCAGAAGTTGCCCTCCCCCGGAAGAAACCATGCGGGTAGCCCTCTCTCTGGCAGACAGAGCTCTGATCGGTCAATTCACTGGGCTTTGGCCCTCGCCAAAAACCACTGATAGCTGGGTACAAAGAAATTGGAGGCCACTGATCTCCAAAAATGTTGCGTCCTATGCCGTCGGAAGGGGTTACTTCCTGTTCGACTTCGAATCCAAAGAAGATAAAGAACTAATATTTAGGAATGGACCCTACTTCATGGGGCCACAAGGTCTCTACCTGAACAGATGGACCCTGGACTTCGATCCCGAAGCGGACACCCCCAAAGCTGTGCCAGTATGGGTCAGACTCCCAAATCTCCCCATGCACTGCTGGAATCCTAAATCTCTACACGCTATCGGGGACGCCTTGGGGAACTATATTGATATGGCCAGCCCTAAGGACCAATACGCCTGTGCCCGAATCTGTGTTGAGGTCGATCTAGAAGCCGGTCTGCTAGAAGCCATCAAACTAACAGTGGGAAACTGGGCACATTTCTAGAAACTCGACTACGAACAGCTTCCCTTCAAATGCAGAGGATGCCATGAATACGGACATTTCATGCGCAACTGCCCTAAAAAATCCGAGATCCAGAACGAAAAGACAGAAGGTTGGCATAAAGTGAATAGTTCCAAATCTAAAAATCAAGCCGGAGCGGATCTAAAGAAGGGCGAAGGAAACAAGGAAGCAAGAGTCATTATTCAAGAAAGCATTTAGGCAACTTCACCAATCAAAGAAGCTATTGAAATAAGGGAAGACTCCATCCAAATGGAAGAGAAGTCAAGTAATAAAAATAGTAAGGAGTCTGAATCAGCCCCTTCAGATCAAACTAAAGAGCAAGAAGAAGCAACTCCAATGACAGAAGAAGAAGAAAGACGAGAGAAAAATGAAGAAGAATCTGAAACGGAGGAAGAAGAGGAGGAGGAAGGGGAAATTGAAATCAATACCCCAAGATTGACTAAAACCAAAGGAAGGAAATCTAAGAAAGAAGAACGGGAACATGCCACCTACAAAGACAAGCTACAAGGGTCCCATCAAACCTTGGAAAAGCTGCTAAAAAACACAAGGAATACTCGCCAGCATGGGCATGTGCTGAAAGGGATGCCCACCTCCTCCAAAAGTAAGTAATGAGGGTTCTTTCCTGGAACTGCAGAGGTCTCGGTAGCAAAATCAAGGAAGAAGCTATGTTAGATCTAACTTCCCTTCACAAGCCGGACATCTTCCTGATCCAGGAAACCAAGATGGAGGAAGAGGAATTCCTCCAGGTCAGCAAAAAATTCTGGAAAAAAAAGGCAGCACGGTAATTAGCTCAAGGGGAACCTCTAGAGGCATTGGAACACTATGGGATGCCAAGAAATATGAGGCTATTGACATCAAGAAAAGCCTTCACTGGATCCTCATCCTGCTGAGGCAAATTGACAGCAACAATCTGGTAAGAATCTTCAATATCTATGCTCCTAATTCCTTTACTGAAAAAAAGAACTGTTGGAACCTCCTCCGGGAGGAAAGAAGTAACTTGCATGGAAATGTAATTCTGGTAGGGGACATGAATGTCATCCTAAGCCAAGATGAAAAGAGAGGGGGCTCACTAGTCAGAGACCCCATCAGAGAAATAGTGGATGAGATAAGTATGGAGTGGGACCTCATGGATGTAAAGCCCACAGCTGGAAAATACACTTGGAATAATAGGAGGATTGGACCAGGCCATATAGTTGCCAGGCTCGACCGATTCCTGACCCAGGACACCTTTCTCCTGATGGGCCTGAAGCTGACTTCTAAAATTTTTCCATACGGAGGATCGGACCACAAGCCTATCCTCCTAGAGATGGTGAAAGATATGAATCTAGGACCAATCCCATTCAGATTCAATCCAATCTGGGCTAAGCAAACTGAGTTTTTAAACTTAGTGGTAGAATCTTGGTCTCGTCCGGTCACAGGGTCGCCATTTTATGTCTGGGAGGAGAAGCTGAGGAGGCTCAAGAAATCTCTAAAGAGCTGGGCTAAAGAGATCCCAAATCCAAATATTATCAAAAACCAAGTTGCTCTAGCGTTGGAACAACATCAGGCAGGCATGGAGGAAAGTAGAGTGAATTATGAGGACATCCAAAAGGAGAACAAGCTTCAAATGGACCTCCACGTTGCCTGCAAAATTGAATCTGAATGGTGGAGACAAAAGTCCAGATGCAAATGGCTCATTGAAGGAGATAAGAATACCGGGTTTTTCCACAAACACGCAGAGGTCAGAAAAAACCAAAACAGCATGAATGAGATCCAAATTCAAGACACAGTAATTAGCAATTTTGAAAAAATAAAAGCTGAAGCGTCCAAGCACTTTAGTGAACTGTTCAAAGACCAGCCAGTTCCAATCAATGTCGAGCTTATGAATCTCATCCCCAACTCGGTCACAAATAAAGATAACAAAAATCTGAATGAGATAATCACGTTGGAAGAAATGAAGAAGGCAATCGATAGAATGGAGGAAGACAGATCCCCAGGCCCTGATGGGTTCAACGTTAACTTTGTAAAAATTTGCTGGGAGATCATAAAAAAAGATTTATTAAAAATGGTCTGTAAATCTCAGAGATGCGGCAAGATCGGGGGCAGCACGAATTCGGAATTTTTGGCTCTCATCCCTAAAGAGAAGGAAGCAAAAACCTTTGACAAGTTCCGGCCAATATCCCTGTGTAACATTGGATACAAAATTATTACAAAAATTATGGCCACCAGGTTAAAACATATCCTGCCCTTCATAATCCTGGAGAATCAAGGCGGATTCGTTAAAGGAAGGAAGATATGGGAAAATATCATTCTGGTACAAGAGGCAATCCACTCAAGTCTCAAAAACGGAGATAAAGGAATGGTGGTAAAGCTGGATTTAGCTAATGCTTTTGACAGAGTTAGCCACCCGTTCCTCTTCCAAGTAATGCTAAATTTCGGTTTTGCCCCTGAATTTGTAGCTTGGGTCAAGGCCTGTATCAGCAAGCCATGGATAGCTCCGCTCATCAATGGAAGAGCTACCCCTTTCTTCCAAGCTACGAGAGGTCTAAGGCAAGGATGCCCGCTCTCTCCTCTGCTCTATGCCATCCAGGCAACGGTATTAAGTTTTCAACTGGAACGGGCCATGCAAGATCAAGAGCTAACGAGAATAAGGATGGCTAGAGGGGCAAAGGATATCAACCATGCACAATTCACGGATGACACAATCTTGCTGGGAGGAGCTAGCCAGATTATAGCCCACTGATTCAAGCTGGAACTAAATCGTTATTGCCAAGCCTCCGGAAGTAAATTAAACCTTAGCAAGTGCCAGATATTTGGATGGAATTTAAATCCTAGGGAAATGGTAAGTATTTCCCGGGCCCTAAACATGGTCGGAGTAGTTGGCTGGGATTCCTTCACTTACCTAGGGGTCCCTATCTTCAAGCTCAAAACTACAAGCTCAGCCTGGAGTCCTATAGTGGATAAAATAAAATAAAAAAATCACTGGATGGGGAACCGCCTGGTTAAATCTAGCCGGAAGGGTAGTATTAATAAAAGATGTCCTGAACAGCCTCCTACTCTACCAATGCTCCCTCCTTCTTGCACCTTTAAAAGTCATAAACCAGATTGAAAGTTTGATAAGATCATTCCTTTGGAAAGGTGGGAATACTGATGGAGGCAAAAAGTTTTCCCTGGTAAGTTGGAGAACTATCAAATTACCCAAACAGCAGGGAGGGCTAGAAATCAGAGATCTTAGAATACAAAATCAGGCCATGGGGGCCAAACTGCTGTGGAATGTAATAGCTCCAAAGCCGTCCTGGTGTAGCCGTGTGATCCAAAACAAATATTTTCTCGGGCCAAGACTACGTTGTCTCGAAGGGGACAGCGTGAAAAAGAAAGGTACAACGATATACAAGCTCTGCAAAAAATTGTTGCCTCAGTTCATAGAGAACTTGTTCTAGATTCCCGGCAATGGGAAAATGATCAGCATTTGGAAGGACGTGATCCAAGGAAAGCCACCGCCCAACCTCCCTCGCATGAACACTTGGATGAGTGCGCTGGGATATAAATCGTTGTGGGATATCTCAGAATGGGAACTGGAACGCCCCAATCGGTGGACAGGATGGGCATTACCAAACTGCCCGGAAGAATTAATGCCAGAAAAAGAAATGTTACTCAACTGCTTAGCCGGATTAGCTCCTGTAGCGAAGGCAAAGAAGGATCGGCGCGGCTGGGGAAGAGCTAGTGGCAGCTACACAGCAGCAGAGGGCTACCAAAGCATGGCAATAAAATATAACGTGCCCATAAACCCAGCAATCTGGAATTACCTGTGGAAATGCAAAACTCTGCCAAAAATTGAGATGTTTAACTGGACGTTGATGCATGGGAAAGTATTAACAGGGGAGAATTTGGAGAAGAAAGGGATAATGGGGCCGTTCAGATGCCCTCTCTGCGCTGAGGTAACAGAAAACATCATGCATCTATTCGTGAGGTGTCCTTACACCAGCGCTGTTTGGGAGGAAGTAATGGAGTGTGGGGGAATAGGACCCACTGGCCAACGTTGTTTGGGAGGAAGTAATGGAGTGGGGGGGGATGGGACCCACTGGCCAGAAAGTATCCAGGAATGCTTTCTAAATTGGAAGAAAATGTATAAAGGAGAGCTGGAGCACAAAAAAGGCGTTACAGCATGCTAGTTAAAAATGCCAAAACTGGTATGTTGGTGTATTTGGATAGAAAGGAACCAAAGAGTATTCCAGAATAAAAGCCAGCCAGCATGGAAGGTTGTGGACAAGATTAATGCATTACTAGGCGAGGTAGTAAGTATAGCTAAAATTCCAAATAATAAAGAAGATTTGACAGTTGGAGAAAAGAAGTGGATGCAAAAACTCAATGTTCTGGCTGGAAATAACATTAACGTCAAAAAATTGGAAGACTGGGAGGTCCGGATGGACAAATCTCAGTTTGAGAATTGGCTTCGTGAAAGGAAGATTTTTAAATTGTTTTTTGATGGGGCTTCTAAGGGAAATCCGGGGAAAGCGGGAGGAGGAGGAGTTGTCATAAACCAGGAAGGGAAAGTTGAGGATGAATACTACTGGAACATTGGATTCGACTCTAATAATATGGCAGAGGCCTATGGACTCTGGCAAGGACTTAAGCTATTACGGAAGAATGGAGTGGACGAGGTATTGGTATTTGGAGATTCCAGGCTACTCATCCAAGCGCTGAATAGGGGTTGTAAAGGAAAGAATGAGCGAAATGTAAGGATGATAAACAGAATAAGGGCCAAGACTAAGTTGTTCAGGAGTATTAAATTTTATCATATTCTCAGGGAGCTCAATGTGCTGGCGGACCTGGCAGCCAATAAATCTATGGCTGTAGGTCTCAATGAGCTTATTATAAACTTGAATGTAAGCAAGGATATCCCTCCCTAGAA
This sequence comes from Pseudotsuga menziesii, assembly GCA_001517045.1. Classification (NCBI taxonomy): domain Eukaryota; kingdom Viridiplantae; phylum Streptophyta; class Pinopsida; order Pinales; family Pinaceae; genus Pseudotsuga; species Pseudotsuga menziesii. The sequence goes on along the minus strand of LPNX010405388.1, from coordinate 245,994 downwards.
TGGCTATTCGCCTGAAGGGAGGGGGGAATTCCGGCTGATGGGAGTATCAGGATCCTTATAAGCAATTTCTCTGCTAAGATCACATTAATACCATAATAGTTTTTGTTAAAAATAAATAAATTAATATTTAGTTATTTTTATCATTTGCTTTGTTTATTTTATATTGTTTTGGTTTTTTATTTATTTATTATTTGTATTTTTAAATGTTTTGTTAGGGTTTTAAATTATAGTGTAATTTTTTTAAATATTTTTTTTTGTATTTTAGTTGTCTCTTATTTTTTTTTATCTCTCTTATTTAAAAGGTTTTAATGTGTTTCATGTTATAACAAGTTATACAACTTGAATCACTTATACAACTTGACCAGATTCCTACATTGTTCTTGTTTTTTGGGGGTCAATTTTAGTAGTTGTTTTTACTTCCCTTTTATAAAGTGTGTAAAGTGGTGACACCATTTTTCATTTTGACAATTTGTGGGGGATTTTAAAACTTCTTTCTCATAAAAACTCTATATTTTTTAATTACAAAATAGTTTTTTTCAAACTTTACAAAAAAAAATACATTTAGTAGCTAGTAATAATGAAAAAATATACATTTTCAATTTTTAAACATTTAAAAGCTAGTTAGAATGAAAAATATATATATATTGTAAGTCTTTACTTTAAACTTTTCATTTAAATTAGCCATTTTGGGGGATATTTTGTAAAAATATGTGAGAAAATAAAGACAATTTAAACCAACAACATGAAATTAATGAGGAATATCAAAAACTTCCCTTAAATAATGAATATACTTTAAAAACAAAAAAGGTTTACAATAAGCTTTAAAAACCATATCAAAATATTTAAGCATTACAATAAAACATTAAAAAAAATCAAATAAAGTATAAAATTAAATTTCAAAATAATACGAGAAAATTATAATAAACTTTTTTAAGTTTTTATGAAAGCTTTTAATTTTATTTTAAAAAAATATATATAATAACAAAATATTTAAAGGGGCGACACGAGGGAGAGGAACTATTACTCATCCCGATGGAACACTTGAACTAATGTATGAATGGGGACTTGGAAAAACAACAAACAATCAAGTTGAAGATATTGTGTTGTTGCAGGGACTTAAACATCTAAGAAGAAAAGGACTAACACAAGCCCGGGTCATCGAAGACTCCTAAAGCATCATCTCTCTTATGATCTCTAACTTGCTCCCCAAAGACCTATGACTAAAGCAAATTGTTAGCAAAATTCATAATATTGTCTCCTATTTCTAGTCCCTTTCTTTCTTCCACGTCCTTCGTCGTAACAACAACGAAGCTGACTGGGCAGCAGACAGAGCGATTTCTCTTAACGTTGGATATCTAGTGTTGGGCGACCATGTGGAGCTCGTGGATCCTCTCCCCTAATGTTACACGACCCTCCTTGTGTTAAGTGCCAGTTGCATAAAGAGAAGGAAAGAAGCGTGTGACGATGGGATGGTAGAAGGTGTGGTTTAAATGAGATGTGTGCGAGCCTAAGTACGTGCAGACAATGTGGTTTAATGGAGACATATGTGAACCCTCACCTCCTGGCTGCAGACGATATACATAAGGAAGGAAATCGTCATTTTTGGGGTACTTATCACACCATGCTTTGCGATGACGGGGTCCAGAGGAGTGGCTCTCGAGATATGGCAACCGAGCCACACAGGCCCAGCCCTTGGCCTTGCGTGGATACGAACCGAAAGCTTGGATTTCTTGTCAGTCTGTGAATTAAGTTTCCTCTATTGATACGAAACAACAGGTTATTTGCTAAAGAACAAACTGCACTCAAAAATATTCTCTCTCCCCTTATCACTATGGACTCCAACAAAGAAAGTCACGACTGCTTCCCGAAACACATGAGGGCAACAATGGGAAGGAATGTTCGGCACATCAAAAAAGATTTGAAGGCTCAAAAACGTAAATGGAGACACTATTGGGAGCATAACAATGACAAGCTGGAGCAGTTTGAGGAATTTTTCCACAAATCGAGAGTTGTCCAAAAGGACTATGAGGCATCCACTAAAGCCCAGCTGAAGGAGCAATCTCAGAACACCCATGAGCTTGTGAAACGACTGTTGCAAGTAGAAACCCAAGTGGATGCTATGTCATTTGAACACCGTGTCCTCCATGAAGTGGAAGAGAAGCAAAAGTCTATCGAAGGGAAGGGAACCAGGCCTTCTCGAGGTAGTTTCTCTGGCCAGTAACTCAGGTTTTTTCATTTCCTGTTAGGTTAGTTCGTCTGTTTGTTTCGGTATTATGCTAGTTGGAACATTGTTAGAATTACTATTTACAAGTTTTCGACATCTTTAGAGCAGTTGTGCTTCATTTTGTATGTAGGACCTTCTATGACTCTTTGGTT
>LPNX010405388.1:198144-243558 GCA_001517045.1 Pseudotsuga menziesii | reverse complement strand
ATATATATAAGAGAGAAAAACAAAATACATAAATAGCATATATCAAATAATGATAAGTTTTATGCAGTGAAAGTGTAAGGCCTTAAGTGGGGCATGATTATGGGAATCGCGCCACCTCTTAAAGACCACTCCACCGCCACTTAGAGTAGTGCTTAAGGGGTGGCGTGATTCCTAGAATGACTCCTCTCTTAAGACCTTACTCCATTTCCATAAAAAAACCACGAAATTCCTTACCAATATCCAATATGTGCATATGTTATACAAAATTTTGTTTTTTAATTTTTTCGATATTTTATTATTATATTAACTTTTTTTTTCATCTATTTTTTTAATTGTTTTTTAATATTTTGTTTTAATAAATTTTGTTTTTTAAGTTTTCTAAAATATTTTGTTATTACATTAATTTTCTTTTCATTTGTTTTTAATATTTTGTTATCACATTTTTTTTCAATATTTTTTTATAATAATTTTTGTTTTTTAATATTTTGTTAGTATTGTAATTTTTATTTTATTTTATATGGAAAGAGTGGTCTAATAATTTATTGAATATGTTTTGTTTAATATAGTGTAAGTTTTATATAGTGTTACTAAGAGGTTTAATATATACAATTTTAAATTATGATAAAATAATATAATTATACCATTTTTTGAAATTGTGTGCTACTAGTAGCATCAATTTTCAATTTTGGGCTTGATTTTAAGGTGATTGTAAATAATAATAAGTGTTGTTTTTGTCCATGTTCACATTTTTAGCCCCCCAAAAAAGTGGTGCTACTGGTAGCACCACTTTTTGATTTGGAGGTGTTTTTTTTCACAAAAATACGAGTTTTTATGGCTAGAGTTCTCGTTTTTAGTATAAAGTTCTTGTTAAGTTGTATAACATGTTTATGATGCTATTCTTACAGCAATTCAAAATTGTCAACTTAGAGAACTGGTTGAACCCCACAAATACATAGTCATTGTTGTGCTTGGTTGGAGGCAAGTCAGATATGTAGTCTATGGAGACAAACTCCGAGGGGGTAGGAAATGGGGTGTACAATTCTTGTTTCTTGGTGGCAGGTTTGGTAATGGTATATGCAATGCACAATCGAATGTATCGACCAATTCCTTGTGGGAGCTTCAACTAATAGAAGTACTTTTGTAGCACTAGGACTGGCTTCTCTATGTCGAAGTGTCTTGCCATTCGATTGTAATGTGTCTCCCAAATTAGCTTCTCATACGCATTTGAAGGAACACATAGGTGGTGAAGATGGCATAAAATTTCAGCTTGGATATGAAATTTTGAGACCAATCTTCATGCTTGTAATGTTTAATAGGAAATAGCAAAGTCAAGGTCACTATCATACAATTTGGACCACCTATATGTCCCATGTCCACAAGAGTTGAGCACGGTCATCATCACAACAAGTAGAGGTTAATTGAGGTAGTGTGCAACATGATTAGTGTTTCCCTTCTTACACTTGATGTTCAAGTGGAACTATTGCAAGTATGTGGACCACTTCTGATGGCGGTCATTCTATAACTTTCCATGTGTATGCATGGATTGTAGGGGCTTGTGGATGATGGTTTCTTCCCATAGGATGTAATGTTTCCATTGATAACAAGCCTACCAAATAGAGTACATTTATTTTTCATAGGTGGGATACCTACAAACAAAATCAAAGAGTTTCTCACTATGATAAGCCACCAGATGTCCATGATGAGTGAGGACTGCACTGATAGCATACTCAGAGCCATCTGTCTTAATCTCAAAAGGTTGTTGTAGGTTAGGTATAGTGAGTACTAGCATCAAGTAGAGGCATCATTTAAGAACCCTAAAGACTTTCTATTGTGACGCACCCCAAGCAAACTTGGCTTTGGCTCCACCCTTGGTCACTTTGCTTAAGGTCCAAGCAATATGAGATAACCCTAACGCAAACCTGAGGTAAACGTTGGTGAGGTCCAAGAAGATACAAATCTCTAATAGAGTTGTCGGGGTTGTTCAATCTTGAATGACTTGGATTTTGGCTAGGTTCACTTGCAAACCATGTTCATCCACGATGTATCCCACATACTGAATTATCTCCATGTTGAATCAACATTTTTCCAAATTGGCATATAACTTGTGTTGGCACAAGGTACTATGGATTTGTCGAATGTGTTTCAAGTGTTCCACCAAAGTTGTACGGAAGATGAGGATGTTAACAAGATACACAACCACAAAAGAGTTTATGAATGGGTTTAAGATATCATCCATCATCCTAATAAATGTTGTTGGGTCATTTTCAAGCTGGAAGGAATGACCGACCACTCAAAATTAAAATGCCTTCTTTAGAATTGAAGGTTGTCTTCCATACATCGGCCCACTCAATCGAGGCCCGGTGGTAACCTAACTCCAAATCATTCTTACTAGAGAACTTGGCACCCATAAGTTGATCAAGAAGATCATCAATACGGGGGATTGGGTATTGATTCTTAATGGTGATTTTGCTCAGGAATCTGTAATCAATAGAGAGTTGCCATGTCCCATTCTTCTTTTGCACCAACACAATTGGGCTCCCATACGGTGAAGAATTCAATCGAATGTAGAATTTTTGGATGGGCTCTTGAATATGACACTTTATTTCATCATTCTACGAAAGAGAGCATCTATATGTTGGGCCATTATGTAAAGGAGCATTGGGTATCAAACGAATTGAATGTTCAACCTGGAAGTGTAGAGGCACCCCTTTAGGTGAGGCAAATATATATCTATATTCTTCTACAATCATGTCCACCTGCTTTTGTTGTTTAGAGAGATCTTGTATTAAGGTTGTGGCGGTTGTAGTGGCCTTTTATCCATAGGCTTCTGACCAAACCATGAAGACGAAAAATATTCGAGTCTAAGAGATGACCTTCTGATATTGCTTTGTAGAGATTAAGGAAATTACGGTAGTTGAGACTAACTTGGGTATCATATAGAGTTGTCCTTCCAAAGTAACAATACCACTTTCAACAATGAGAGTTAGTGGATCCCCCTTCACCCATAATTATGAATGGAAGAGGCGCTTTCCTTCCTTTGGATCCTCTGATTATTCTAGTTAGATCTTTATGGTTGTGATGATGGCAATAGGTTTTGCACCAATGATCTACTTTCCTATCTTTAAGGGATTTGCCTCATGTGAGTCTCCTTCTCGCTCTCCTCCTGATATTTCCCCTAAGTCTAAAGAGGTGCAAGATCTGTGACCTGATGGTTTATATGGCTCCTCTTCCCCTGCACTTTATGATGACCTCACTAAAGGTGAACTCCTTTATATTGAGGATGTGGAAAACTGCTCTAGTTTGTCTCTCCCTATTAGTACTATTGACACTCTTGTTTTTAGCTCTACTCTGGAGACCTCTCCTCTGACTGTTCCAGAGTCTTACCCTNCCCCCCCCCCCCCATCTTGAGCATTGTCCGTGCTCCTCCTCCTCCCCATCCTTCAAGTCCTTGTGACTCACCCTCCTTTATGGGTGAGTCACAAGGACCTATGAGGAACCAAGAGATGATAGGTATCCTCATGAGATCCAGTCTCTCCTCTCTTTGTAAACTTTTGGCATACTATCAGACTATGATTCCAATCTCCTATATGCTCTTAAAACAAAAAAGGAAAGCTTCCTGGATCATGAAGTCTTGACCTGGAAGCTTAAGAGTAGAGTATTATGGATTAATGAAGGAGATTAATACAAAGTTCTTCCATAATTTTTCCTCAGCTAGAAGTAACTCCAAGGCCATCTGAGCTCTTAATAATCCTGAAAGGGATCTTGTTGATGATAAATCACAGCTCAAACGGTTGGGTGAATTTCACTTTTTGGATCTTTTCAAAGATGATGGTACTAAAATAATTGTCGACCAACTCAAATTCATCAACCTCTTTCCCTCCTTTGTATAGCATGACAATATTAGGATATTCCACTCTGAAATCACTCTATAGGAAGTAGAAGGTGCCTTAAAAGGATTTTAAAAGGACATGAGTCCTGGCCCTGATGGGTGGCCAGTTGAGTTCTTCCTTTTTTTACTCAATTTGGTGGGAGTTGATCTGCTCAAGACTGTTGAATAGTCTCTAATTGAAGGGAAGGTCATTTACTCCATGAATTCCACCTTTCTTACACGCATTCCCAAGTGTGAGAAGCCACTTACTTTTGTATACTTTCGACCAATTTCTCTCTGCATTTTGATCTGCAAGCTCATCTAAAAAATTGTTGCTATATGCCTTAAGCCCTTTTTGGACAAGGCTATCTCTAGTCAATAATATGGCTTTCTCAAGAATAGACACATCATAGAACCTGTTGGTATTACCCAAGAACTTCTTCACTCCATCAAAAACAAGAACTTCCAGGTGATGGTACTCAAGCTTGATCTTGTCAAAGCCTTTGATCGTGTCAATTGGACCTTCTTACGGCTTGTTCTTCTCCAGATTGGTATTCCCGTGGATGGAGTGAATTAGATTATGGGATGCGTCAGCTCATCAAATTTCTCGGTATTGGTTAATGGCTTTCCTTCAAATTTCTTCCCAGCTTCATGTGGTATCTGATAGGGCTGCCCTCTTTCCCCCCTCCTCTTTATCTTGGTGATTGAAAGTCTCATCCTTATCATTTTGGATGCTCAGAAGAAAGGAAAGATCAAATGTTCCCAATCTGGCTATTACACACTTGCTCTTTGTTGATGATGTTATATTGTTTGGGATGGGTAATTTTGGTGAATGACAAGCTTATAAGGAAGCTATTGATGTTTTATGTTCAGCTATAGGAATGTCTATCAGTAGGTGGAAGCGCCAACAAGTAGGTGGAGGCACCTTTCTGACTTTAGTTAGGTGAGTTAAACTGAATTGAGTCACCAAAGTTAGGTGAGGGCGCCTTTAACACTCCAGTTAACTACATTTAATCCAAAAATAAGAATAAATCATGGGAAAGGTGCCTTTAGCACTTCAGTTAACTAAAAGGTAGGTGAAGCAACTCCCAATTGAATGAGCAAGGCATATAACTCATGCATATCAACCCATATTTTCTGCTAGATTGAAGGAGGACGGTCATTTAGGCTCCATGATTGAAGGAGGAGATCCAGTTTGATGATGTCGTCACATGTTTGAGTCAAAACATAGGGTAAGTGGTAAATTAGGCCAAAATAAGCCAAATAATGATGTGTGGTTGGAAAGTGACTCCAACACCCCCCCTTAAGCTAATCTCATATGGAGGCCAAGTAAAAAAATAGGGCCCTAATAAAGGCCATCGGTCACCCTTTACAAAAATAATCTTAAAATGCTCAAAAATCTAAGTGAGGAAAAGAGGAAAAACCTTGTGGGAAAGAACCCCCCCCCTTAAACTGAACACTGAAGAATTAATCTGTCTTCACCATGATGGAACTCACCCCCAGTAGTGAACAAAGGTAAGAGAGCTTCTTCTTAGTGAATCTCTTGGTGAAAATGTCTGCAATTTGCTGATCCGTGGGGAAATATTGCAAAACAATTGTTATGTCATGCACAAGCTCTCTTATGTAGTGCATGTCGATTTCAATGTGTTTGGTTCTCTATCTCTGAACTGGATCTGTCGAGATCTTGATAGCACTTTGATTGTCACAAAAAATTACAGTAGAAGTGGTGCTACTAATGTTGAACTCTGCTAGAATACCTTGCAATCAAACTGCCTGAATGCATGCATTGACCACTCCCCGATACTTTGCCTTTGCTTAAGATAGGGCAATGGATGTATGATTTTTTCTTGACCAACAAATAGGTCCACTACCAAACATGAAGACATATCCAGAAGTGGACTTATGATCTATGATATCTCCATCCAAATCCGAATTTGTGAATCCTACCAAATCTAGATTGGAATCTGGAGCATAGTGAATGCTAAAGTCTCTAGTACCCTGCACGTACTGTAGAATCCTCTTGGATTCCCTCCAATGAAGTTCATGAGGCTATTGCATGTACTTTAATAAAACATTCATGGTATAACAAATATCAAGCCTTGAATGTGTCAAGTACGGAAGGCTTCCAATCAATTGTCGATAGATAATGGAATCCACCACCGGTGTAGAATTTCCTTCCTCATGGCTGATTCCTAAGAGGAATGGGAAAGGTGATGCCTTACATTATACCATACTAAATTTAATTAGTAGGGTTGAAGCATACTTTGATTGGGTACTCATTATCCCATCAAAATCCTAAGTGATTTCTAGGCCAAGAAATTGCCTCAGCATGCCTAGATCACTCATGTCAAACGCTTCATGTAAAGCAGTTTTATGAAGCTGATTGAAGCAAGTGTTCTTCCTGTGATTAATAAATCAAAAAAATATAGAAATATAATCAACAAATTACCTTCATATTTCTTCAATTACACATTTGGATCAGACTTACATCTTGCAAAGTTTTGTGATAGCAAAAATGAGTCCATATTTGCATACCAAGCTCTTGGGGCCTGTTTTAAGCCATACAATGATTTCCGAAGTATGCAAAGTAATGTTCGGTCTGATATGTACCCTTCACATTGCTTCATGTAGATATCGTCTTGAAGGTATCCATGAAGAAAAACACTCTTCACATCCATATGGTGCACCTCCTATTGTTTGGATGCAGAAATGGCCAAGACTAGCCGAATAGAATCCATTTCTGCCACCGGGTTAAAGGTTTTTGTATAGTCCACTCCTTAAACTTCTGAGAAGCCTTTTGAAACCAACCAAGCTTTATATTTATAGGTTTATCCATCTGCAACAACTTTAGTTCGGTAGACCCATTTTCATTGAACAAGTTTCGTCCTAGGTGGAAGAGAAACTAGCTCCCATGTTGCATTTTTCTGAAGAGATTGATACTCTTCATCCATAGCAGCTTGCCATCTAGGATCATGGTGGGAATTATAATATGATTTTGGATAAGATCCAACCATCATATAGAATTACTCGGACAGAAAAGGATAAGTGCATGAAATATCAATACCTTCTCTTTGATAGTCTGCTCGAGTTCTCGTTGGATCAACGGGATTTCCAATGTTTGACCCGACAGAGGAGAGAGTCTTTTCTTCCCACTTTGGTAGATGAGTGGGCTCATTCGGATATGATCCAGAACCTGATATTTGATGCTCACTGATATCATGCATTACATCTGAAATATCAGAGAACATACTTTCATTTTCATCTCCAGAATCTTCATCAGAAATAGGAAGCAGTTTTGCAGTTTCTTCCTCCACTAGTTTTAGATCTTAAAGAGGTTCTTCAAAGAAGACACTTCTCTCAATGAGTATATTTTTAGTTCTGATATTCAAGAGATTGTGTCATTTTTATTCTTCTGCATACCCAATGAGGATACACTCAACACTCTGAGGCTCCAAAGATTTTCTCTTATCCAGTGGAATTCTAGCCCATGCAGTGGCCCTGAAAACCCTGAGATTGGACACATCAGGCTTATGACCGATGTAGGATTCGAAAGGTGTTCTACCTCTAACAGATGAGTGTGGGGACCTGTTATAAATGTATGCAGCAACATTCATAGCCTCAACCCAAATATTTGCAGCCAAATATTTAGACTCAAGTATACAGGCTGTCATCTCTTATAGTGTTCGATTTTTCCTTTCCGTTACACCATTTTGCTGAGTTGTGTAGGGAACAATGTGTTGGATCTTGATTCCATTTTTCTCAAAAAATTACAGCAGCTCTAATTAAATGTATTCACCTCCATTATTAGATCTAATATATTTGATATTGCTCCAGTAGCAGTCTCAACGGAAGCTTTAAAATCTATGAATTTTTCAAGGACTTCCGATTCCTTTTAGAGAAAGTAGACCCATGTAAATCTTGAAAGGTCATCTATGAAGGTAAAAAAATACCTCAAGCCATTCATTGAGGTAGTTGGCATTGGACCATTTATATCACTTTGTATCATCCCCAAAATACATGAAGCTCTGCTATCTTTTCCTCGATCAAACTTATGCTCAGGATGCTTGTCGACTATGTATCCCTTACATATCCCTTTTGAGGCTTTGATTGTTGAAAGGCCTTCCACCATGGAATCCTTTTGTAGAATCTGCAAATATTTATAGTTTAGGTGTCCAAACCTCTCATGCCACATCCATATTAACTCATTTCCATGAGTCAGGAGGGCACTTGGATTTGAATTAGGAATAAAGTTGGAAAACTCATAGGTTTTATCAGCATGATTTGCTTTTCCTACTGCAATGAGTTTTCCCGTGGCTATCTCAGATATCTCAACATCATTGGGGTTGAATACAACTCTTTTAGGCAAACCAATGTGTGTCATTTGATACACAGAAAGCAAGTTTCAAGCCAAAGAGGGGACATATAGAACATTTTTGAAGTTGCCATGTTCTAGATGAATAGTACCTCTACCTTTTGATGAGACTTGTGAGTCATCTCCCATGTGGATGGATATGCAGCTATTGGAATCCAGTGATGTGAAATAATCCTTGCATGCAACCATAAGATTTGAAGCACCATAGTTAATGAGGAGAGCTCTATCTTTCGAAACATTAGCCATGAGTGCATATCCTCTTTCAAGTTTATTATTCCGATCTCCAGTATCCTTCTTCCTTGCACCTTCTGGAAGATTAATGTTATTTTTCTTCGAGAAAATGGTCATCTGATCAATATTGCTCTTCATGCAAGAGCTTTTGGGATCAAATCCTCTAGCACAATAAGAGCACTTTGTCTTCTCTTTTCCCATTGCTTGTTTTTCCTCGAGCTCGAGGGCTCATCCAACTATTGGTTTTTCTCCTTATGTTTGGGAGGATCAAACTCAGTCTTCTCTTTCTTTTTCTTTCCATTTACATTCAAATCCTTGGGTCCTCCAACATATAAAGCTTGATCTTTGGAGGATCTCATGGGTCCCATTTAAACAAGTTATCATGCTCATTGGTTAAGGACTCAATGAATGCATTCAAGGTAGGCATCTTCCAATTCATAATTGTGAGATTTTTGGTATTGAAGGTAGAGACAAAGACAAAGTAGTATGGTCCTAGCTTAGAAAGGATAGAAATAATTAGTTGATCCTCTTTCTTCTCAACTTCACATTGCTTCAATTTGAGCACAAGGTGCTTAAACTTAGTGAAGAATTCATTTATGGTCTCAAAATTGCCCGGATTGAGAGAGACCAATTTATTCTCCAACTGATAGGATCTCAAATCATCTTGCTTTCTAAAGAGTTTAGCAAGTTTTTTCCACACTTCTTTGGGAGTCTTCAATCCACTGAGATGGAAGAGAATATCCCTTGAAATGGATAGATGTAGGAAACCATACGCTTCATCAAGTTTGTTCCAATATTTTTCCTTCTCTATTACTGCATTTGGCTCTATCAAAGTGCCCATGGTGACTCTGTAGAGTCCCTTGGAGTGCAATGATATCTCAATATCCTCTTTCCATTGATGATAGTTGAAAGGAGTGAGAATATTTCTAGAGGAAGAGTCCATTTTCCAGCTGTAGCGAATGAAATCGAAGTTTATGAGATACTTGCAATCACATAAAACAAACAAAATAAGGTTGAACAACCTGCACTTTTGGAGTTGTTTCACACCTCGATAGACTTCTCTGGACATAGTTCATAGGGAGAAATGCTAATATTCTAGGATTTATGTGGAAAACTCTCCGCTTCTGGTGTAGTGTTTGAATATATTTTAGTAGTTTTGCTCAATATGCATCAAAGATCCATCAAAAACTATGTAGAAGAGTTGCCTTGTCCTGCCATGGCTCTGATACCATATAAAATTGAGGCGCAACAATCTTAGAACCAAGACAAAAGCTACTAAAGATGAAACCGATCAATTTGCTCAATGAAATGCACAAAACAATGCAAACGACTTGCAACTGTATATTCCTTAATGATTAATCAAGAGGGATAAATTACAATACAATGGAATGGCATGAATAGCCATGCAATTCGAACCCAAGAGAGGTCATTCGAATTGAGTGCATGAGAGTGGCTTACTTGTCAGTTAAACACCACTCGACACATTAGTTAACCACTTAACTCCAACATAATTGACTCTAACTAACTTAGAGGAAGTTTAGACCGAGTCTAACTGAATAGAATTCAATTGCATGCCAACAAGTAGGTGGAGGTGCCTTTTTGACTTCAGTTAGGTGAGTTAAGCTGAACCGAGTCACCAAATTTAGGTGAGGGCGCCTTTAACACTCCAGTTAATTGCATTTAAACCAGAAATAAGAATAAACCTTGGGAAAGGCGCCGTCACCACTTCAGTTAACTAAAACGTAGGTGAAGCAACTCCCAGTTGACTGAGTGGGGTGCAAAACTCATGCAGATCAACCTAGATTTGCTCCTAGATTGAAGGAGGAGGCTCAGTTAAGATCCCCGATTGAAGGAGGAGATCCAGTTTGATGATGCCGTCACATGTTTGAGTCAAAACTTAGGGAAAGTGGTAAATTAGGCCAAAATAAGCGAAATAATGATGTGTGGTTGGAACGTGACTCCAACACATAGATATTGTGAAGTTTTGTTGCGGAAGACGTAGATCAAAGAAAATCATAGATAACTGCACAAGGCGAAATCAGAGAAGATCACAAATAGTTGCAAAAGACGCAGATAGTTGTAGAAGACATAGATTAAGACTCAAACCAAAGAGGATCCCAAATAGTTGCAGAAGACCCAAATAGCTGCAAAAGACGTAGATCAAGACGCAAATCAAAGAATATCATTGATAATTGCAAAAGACGCAAATCAATTGTAGATTGATTAATGTGCAAAAGACACATAAAGTAGAAAGACCAGAAGATGTAGATCAATGTAAGTTGCAGATTGTTGAAAGTACATGAGATGCAGATATTGGAAAAGTGTAAAAGATTTAAATATTGGAAAGTGAAAAATATGCAGACATAATAGAAGATGTAGATCAGAGGGATCACATAGGTTGATTAAAGAATTCACAAATTGCAATTATTGAACACTGCAGGGAGAAAGGACGCAGATCACAAAAACTGAACATAACTTCAATTTAGGGCGATTGTACGGGGCAAGGAGAGGGAGTTACAACTTCCTTCCAGTTGATGCTGGTAAAACCAGTGAGTTAGTGCTCACAATCAGGTTGGTGCTTGCACAATTGAATTTGTATCCCAGTTAGGTCGATGCTTGTTTTTTAAAGTCAGTGCTTGAGAAGTGGATATAAGTTCTTACATGTTGGTGCCTATAAACTACAAGTTGGTGCCTGTAAGTTGCAAGTTGGTGCTTATGTTAAAACCATAAAATCGTTCACCTATCTCACTACCTTGGTCATCATACTTTTACACCTATTTTCTTAAGTTTTGGCTTCCACCAACCCAAAAAACCTACCTTTTTTACCATATTTGATAATAAAAAATACCTATTTTCCCACATACAATAAATAAATATTCCCTAAAATACAAAAAATAAAAGAAAAAAGGGGAAAAAATTCAAAGATAAAAAAGAAAGGGAAAATATCAATTCCATGGGACACCCAAAAACCAAGGGTAAATTCACCGTTGGTAGAAATCCCTATAAAAAGAGGGTTGGAGCCCCCCATTTACATACATTCACCAATCCTTACTAAAACTCTGTTGGATTCACTCTCGAAACCCTAGCCACCACATGAGTCTGGAGTTCCCATTGAGTTTACCCCTCATAAAGTATTGAATTGGAGAACCATTAAGAGTCGAAGACTAGGAGCATAGTCCATCAACTGCAAGCACCCATCCATATTTGAGGTAACTCAAACCCATTTGTAAAAATATTATTCATGCCAAGGTCATGAAAATAAAAATATTTATTTTCTTTCTATGTTGTTTGTATTTGTAGTTTTAAAGTCACAGGTTTCCTCTTTTATTGCTTTACATTTACTGTAATCCTTTATTGTTATTGTGCATGGTTAATTGTTTGCATTTATTGTTACCACATTTAGTTGCAACAAGATATTTATTGTTGCATCTTTGCACTCACAACTCATAATCCTTTGCATCTTAGGTTATATTTTCCTTTGCATAGTCTAATCTCATTTTTATTGTTATTTACCTACACTTACCACACCTTTCTACACACTAGAGCCACGAGAGCCAATCTCTTGTGTGACTCCTACCTTGACTTATCTAAGTTGGTAGCACCTGATTTTTCACCTATGTGAGTGTGAAAGCACTCGCAATTACTTTCATACTTGTCAAGTTGATGCCATAGTGAGTTGGTGCTCACACTCGGAGATTGGTGTCTCCCATTGTAATCAAAACTTTATATGTAATGGTGTTTTATTGGTTAATTGAAATTGAACTAAAATATATTTTGAAGAGAAAAATTGTTAAATATGCGCTTTATATTGATTCACCCCTCGTCTCAGTATAAACAATAATTCCAACAGAAGCTCCATCGAAGAACAGGGAGAATTAGAATTGGTTTTTCCTCCCTTCTTTAAAGTCGTGCTTGCCCATATTTATTTCCCAATTGAGAATTTTCCTTCTCTAAATATTTTTGGACTGAAGAGAGCTCTTGGAATGAAATCCTTGATCAAACTTTCCTCATAAGTTGTAATGGGATCGTTGGATGGAAATTTTTTCCCAATTGATTCCATTTTCTCCAACATGAGATTTGAGACTCTTATGGTTGTTATGCTTGGATCCAGTTTTTTGCCTTCAAATCACTTTGTTGCGTGCTAACCATATTTGTCGGCACACATTTTACAGAAGGTCATTTCAAAATTTTTGAAGAGTGGGATTATTTTGAAGAGAGCAAGGGTGGAACTCTTTCCATTTGCTAGATAATTCTAAAATATAGAAAGGGAGATGTATATATTTGTTTAGTTCCTTAGTCACAGTTTCCCAAATTGACTGCGCAAACTTACAATCCAGGAAGAGATGCTTGATGGATTCTTCAACATTTTTGCATAATACACACCATGATGACCCTTATATTCGTCATATTATGAGATTATCCACGGTTAGTATTTGATTATGAGCCAATAATAAAGAGAAAGCATTGTCTTTTGGGAGGTTGTCTGGGGACCATATACTCTTCCATATCCTGGAAAAAGGATATTGCTAGAGATTGGCCACGAGTGTTCTATACCCATCATTAACTATATCCTTTCTTGACTCTCCCTTGCCTCTACTATCTCTATCTCTTTTATTGGTTGGAGCTTTGCTTTGAAGCTTAATAAGAAGATTATTGAAATCTTGAATTAGATGAGCTAGTACCTCCACATTCTTCCAATCCTTCCAAGCACCATTCTCCATCCAATCCAATAGATCATATAGACATAAGTAACCGTTTGAGATGAGCCAATATTTAATATCAGTGAGCTTCAAAAAATATGAGAGAGGTAGTTGGCCCTGAATGTTGTCAATCCACATTTGAAATCATTTTCAATTACATGGAGTCCAATATATGTGACCCCTTGTTAATCTTGCAGTTGATTTGCATAGGCTCCAAATGTTGGATACTTTCCTAAGAAGCATTGCATATAGGCATCTTAGACAAGGCTTCTTTATATACTTTTTCCTCTAAATTTATTTCCATGATTCCTTTCCTTATGAGATAAACCTCTAGAGGATTTTGGCCCCCAACACTATGTTCATAATCCTGGGTTCTCTGATTCATAACCCTCCCTTTTCTTTCGGGATTCTTATAATTGTCTCCCATTTCACTAAATGAAACTTATTGGAAGTTGTTCGACCTCATTGCCATAAAAATATTCTTAATTATTTACTTATGTTGTTCATGACACTTGTAAAAAAATTGGAAGAGAAGAGAGAACTGATTTAAGGAGGGTTACTTTACAAGCAGGATTCAACCATTCAATTCCCCAGGATAGAACTTTATCTTTGATCTTCTGGATTTTGGTTTGCCTATCCACTGGTTTTAGGACTTTTAAGGAGATTGGAACACTAAGATACTTTAAGGAGGATAAATTTGATTGCACTTTAAACCCAAGAATCCTATAGATGGAACTAAGAAAGCGAGGAGAGAAGTTCCAACCATAAATGTTACTTATTTTGAAGTTGTTTATCCCCCCTGATGCATTGAGAAATTGATCCAATGAATCTTTGAATTTACGAGCAATTTTCTTTGAGGCACTTCCAAGGAGAATGATGTCATCTGCAAACTGTGCATGATTCATAGGTTGCACTCCTAGAGATTTTTTTATACCAAGAATGCTTCCTTCATCTCTTTGAAGATTGAGTCTTTTTCTCAGGGATTCTACTACAATTATGTATAGGAAGGGCGATTCAACAAAAATGAATTGTTTACTAGGAATCTGTCCAATCTAGTTGTGACGTGACGAGGTCCCACTCGTCTGTTACTCCATGTATATCTTCCTTGTTTGGGTTTTATGTTTTTCAGATTCCATTCATTTTGTAAGTATTCCATGTTTGTTCCAAAAGGATCTTTGACGTTGGAACATCCTCTTCGCTCATATGGAGAGATTGTAGTGTTGAAGTCCCATGCTATGGTATTGTTTCCTAGATATCCCATTTCCCCCAAGGATGCAATGGAATTCCAAAATTCTTCTTTTTTATTATGTCGTGTGGGTCCATAGATGTTGCATTCCCTTATGATTTCTTTGTTCTCTTTCTCTTCTAGCTCAATAAGCAACTAGTTTTAATTTTCAAGGCATGCTATTAAATTAAACTGATTTTAATCTCACAAAGTTAAATGGCCTCCTGATTAGCCTTATGCACTTATTGTTAGCCCTTCTCCTTTTTTTTTCCAGATTTGTCCCAATTGCTTGACACAAGTATCCTTCTCCATTTTTGTCTCTTGGATTAGAAATATGGAGGTTTTTTCATGTCTAAATATATCCTTAATTGCTTTTGTTGCTTCCCTCCTAACCCTCTACAGTTCCAAGAGACCACTTTCATTATTTATTAATATTAAACGGGACTTGATTGTCTTCTTAGCCTCCCCTGATTCTTGTAATTGCTTGATGTCATTATTTTAATGTGTCAATCCAAGTTGGTTTTGTTACCCTATGCCTCCTCCCTTTGTGCTTCCATATATCTATAGGTCCTATTTGGATTTCTTCCCTTTTTAGAAGGGGGTTTTGATTCAGCTTCCTCGCTTTTTAATGATTGTTCCTGAATGGCTTTAGATTTGGATCTTGTGACCAATCCACCATATATTTATGAATATTCCTGGCCAATTTCCACATAAGCTTGTGAGGGGAGAGTTGGTATGTAGTTTCCTTCTTACATAATTTTTGTTAGGACTTGTTGCGATTCTTTTTCCTTATTGGGTTGAATAGTAGACTGTTCATTTTCTTCTTCTTCCTCTCCATTTTCATTGTTTGCTAAGACTTGAAATTTGTTGACTTGGATTATTTCTTTGTGCACCACTTGCTACATGATGGGTGTAGCTTTCTTCCCTTTTTTCCTTACTTGATTCCATTCGTCTTCTCGTTCCCCTCTTAGTTCTTGTTGCTTGTTCTTCAGTCAATTCCTTGCAAAGTGTCCATACTCATGAAAAACTTTGCATTTGAAAGGAATTTGTTTATAATCAATAGTCAACAAATGATTCCATACTTCCATTGAGAAATTTATTGCTTCTGGGATCCCTTTCTCCAAATGCATCTCCACATAGATTCTCACACAGGAGAACATAGGGAGTTGGGTTCCAATTTGTCAATATATCTTCCCATTGAATTCCCAATGGCTCTTAGATCTTCATCACTCCAACAATGTAGAGGGAGTTGTGCTAACTTGACCTAGAGTGACACAACAAAGGGGATATTCTTTTAAGGGTTAAAGGACACATCCCACTGATTGAAGTACATCCCATTGGACCCACAAAGTATGGGTTGTTCCTAAAGATTAAATCTCGATCCTCCTTCTTTGCAAAAAGAAAGACAAAAAATCCCCTTCCACATAAATATGTTGCACATTTCCTTGTATTAAATGCCTCCACTTTTTGTTTAGTCAAATTTCAATGGCTCTTAGGGAGGGCCATAACTTCGTGAAGTGTCCAGCCAAACACCATTTTGTATATGCAATTGCTTTGTGTTTTGAAGCCGAGGAGTTTAATTTTACTTATGCGACAACAACTCTTTTGACGAATCTGGAGTCTCGTCATGTTTTTCCAATTGTGGTTGAAGCCACTTGCATTACACGCCTAAAAATCTCATCTAGAAGGTGCCTCCTCTCCTCTGTCTTAGGGTTTGAAGAAGGATCCATGACACTATGTGCAAACCCTAAATGAACCAGAAAACCTCGGAGCTCTCTCTCTCACGTGAATTGAGATGGGGTACTCTATTCATTGCACTTTGGATTGCCTAATGTATTGTAAAACCATCTTACCAACTATTAGGATATATTTGGAACTTCATTCAATTTTTACCTTTTATTCATTCTAATTTTACCATGGAGATTCGCAAAGTTTGTCTCGATATTCTCAAACATAAGTTCACAATAATATCATGCATTCTGCACCACATTTTTTTCCAACATGAAAAGAACATCGTTGCTTGATATTCATTGAGATATGAATCAAAGACAACATACATATTTTCAAAAAATACTTAACTATCTCACCAAAAGACATAAATGTTTCCCTATCACCACCAACGAGTTTCTAAGACTACATTCTATCTTTCTTAAAAGATAACTATTTAAACTTAATTACACAAAGGACCATAATTACAAGAACTTCATCTCATAGAGTCAACTGAATCTATCGTGCTTCTCATAAAAAAATTGTAGAGAAAAACTATAACAAGCACATAAATTTTAAAATCTTACAACAATGAAGATTTATGACCCCTCAATATGCCTATATACCAACACAGGTCCATTTTAAACCCGGATCTATCAAGCACTAAGAGGGATCCAATTTCTTGAGCTGTAAATTTTTTACACATTCAAAATAGTTTACACCTTATGAATAATCATGATGATTAAATTAGCATAATATATATTTGATTTTCATTAGAACATATGTAACAAAATTTGAGCCGACATGTTTTATTTTTTTTAATTTTAATTTTAATATTATTTATTTATTTATCATTTATTATTAAAACATGTCATGCTACATAACTTTACGTGACAAAATATCCCCTATACTGGGCTGTAGAGCACCTCTCTACTCTCGGTGCAATAACCTAAAGTGGCTTTTGAGTGTTCTTTGTATTCTTCAAAATTTGGTATGTAGTTTCCTTCTTACGCAATTTTTGTTAGGACTTGTTGCGATTATTTTTCCTTATTGGGTTGAATAGTAGACTGTGCCCTTTCTTCTTCTTCCTCTCCATTTTCATTGTTTGCTAAGACCTTAAATTTGTGTGCTTGGATTATTTCTTTGTGCACCACTTTCTACATGATGGGTGTAGCTTTCTTCCCTTTTTTTCTTACTTTATTCCATTCTTCTTCTCATTCCCCTCTTGGTTCGTATTGCTTGTTCTTCAATCAATTCCTTGCAAAGTGTCCATACTCATGACAAAATTTGCATTTGAAAGGAATTTGTTCATAATCGATAGTCAACAAATGATTCCATCATTCCATTGAGATATTTATTGCTTCCAGGAGCCCTTTCTCCATATGCAGCTCCACATAGATTCTCACATAGGAGAACATAGGGGTTTGGGTTCCAATTTGTCAATGTATATTCCCAATGAATTCCCAATGGCTCTTAGACCTTTATCACTCCAACAATGTAGAGGGAGGTGTGCCAACTTGACCTAGACTGACACAACAAAGGGGATATTCTTTTCAGGGTCAAAGGACGCATCCCATTGATTGAGGTACATTCCCATTGGACCCACAAAGTATGGGTTGTTTCTGAAGATTAAATCTGGATCCTCCTTCTTTGCAAAAAGAAAGACAAAAAATCCCCTTCCACATAAATATGTTGCACATTTCCTTGTATCAAAGGCCTCCACTTCTTGTTTAGTCAAATTTCAATGGCTCTTAGAGAGGGCCATAACCTCGTGAAGTGTCCAACCAAACCCCATTTTGTATATGCAATTGCTTTTTGTTTTGAAGCCGAGGAGTTTAATTTTACTTATGCGACAACAACTCTTTTGACGAATCTGGAGTCTTGTCATGTTTTTCCAATTGTAGTTGAAGCCACTTGAATTACACGCCTAAAAATCTCATCTAGAAGGTGCCTCCTCTCCTTCGTCTGAAGTTTTGAAGGAGGATCCATGACACTAGTGTGCAAACCCTGAACAAACCAGAAAACCTAGGAGTTCTCTCTCTCACGCGAATTGAGATGGGGTACTCGATTCATTGCACTTTGGATTGCTTAATGTATTGTAGAACCACCTTACCAACTATTAGGATATATTTGGAACTTCATTCAATTTTTACCTTTTATTCATTCTAATTTTACCATGAAGATTCACAAAGTTTGTCTCGATATTCTCAAACATAAGTTCACAATAATATCATGCATTTTGCACCACATTTTTTTTCCAACTTGAAAAGAACATCGTTGCTTGATATTCATTGAGATATGAGTCAAAGACAACATACATATTTTCAAAAAATACTTAACTGTCTCACCAAAAGACATAAATGTTGCCTTATCACCACCGACGAGTTTCTAAGACTACAGTCTGCCTTTCTTAAAACATAACTATTTAAACTTAATTACTCAAAGGACCATAATTACAAGAACTTCATCTCATAGAGTCAACCGAATCTACTATACTTCTCATAAAAAAATTGTAGAGAAAAAATGTAACAAGCACATAAATTGTAAAATATTACAACAATGAAGATTTATGACACCTCAATATGCCTATATATCAGCATAGGTCCATGTTAAACCCGGATCTATCAAGCATTAAGAGGAATCCAATTTCTTGAGTTGTAAATTTTTTACACATTCAAAATCATTTACACCTTATGAATAATCATGATGATTAAATTAGCATAATATATATGTAATTTTCATTAGAACATATGTAACAAAATTTAAGACGGCATGTTTTAATTTTTATTTTTTTAATTTTAATATTATTTATTTATTTATTATTTATCATTAAAACATGTCATGTTACATAACTTTACGTGACAAAATATTCCCTGTACCGGGCTGTAGAGCACCTCTCTACTCTCGGTGCAATAACCTAAAGTGACTTTTGAGTGTTCTTTGTATTCTTCAAAATACCTGCAACCTTCAGTATTCCCTAAAGCCTTCTTCGAAAGACGGTCTTCTATATGATTCAATTGCCTATAAATATGCTCAAAGGAGATACACTTCCCATCCCTACACATTCCTGCACCACATATTCCCTCTTGTGCAGCATCGTTGAAGAAGCCCACCGAGAAATCTGATAAAATGAGAGGCAATCTTATATGGCAAATCACAGTCTCCTTAGGTGAATGTTGATAGTCTTTGAACCCACCTACAATCCTGGAAGTGTTAGTTAATAAATTGTGTCTTCCTTTTTCAAATATGATCAGGTTCCTATAACACCAAATATTCCAGATAACAAACAAAGGAAAATTACACAACTTCCTTGATGACTATGCCCACAACCCCAAGTTGCCTTTAAATGAGTATTTTGAGCCAGGTTAATCAGTAGTCATTTTATGATTTGAATTTCTTTATTGTGTATGCAAAGGTTCTTCGATCATACTTTCTAAAACTTGGCTTCATAATTGCCTTTTCTTCAACTCACCACATCAATTCTTGTATACCATTTCATTAATACTCATAACCCTTTCTTTGCATCCTCGTAATATTGTTTTTTTTATGTCCATTTGTACCTACATATCCTTTCCTTTGCTAATGTTTCAAAAACCCCACTGACATTGACAATATCCTTGTTTTGTTGATGAACTTTTAGTATGCTCCCATACTTTTAATTTAAGATTACCAAACTGGTTTCTTTACAAAATGGCACAAGATAAACTTCAACTTCTCTCCTTTGCATCCAATTTGTTTTTTTCACTAGTCCTTTGTTTATTTCTTACCTCTTCTTTCTCTTTCTCTTTGATTCCAACTTGTTTCTTTGCCTGTTTATGGAGCCCTATATATGTACCCAATTTAAACTACATTTTTCCTGTAAATTTCATCACCTCTTATATAAAAGGATTGAGAGAGGGCTTGGTTATAAAACTAGGCCCAATCAAGGCACTAGTACCATAATTTAAAAAGTGCTTGAAGGAAGCCTGTATTGCAAAATCTAGGTCCATTCATGAATTGGCCTAATCATTCAAATGAAAAATGAAACCATTATAGGAAAGGGCCTAATCAAGGAATTGTGCCTAGTTTTAAAATTGGATAAATATGCTGAATGGAAATAAGCAAAATAGAGGAGAAAATTCAAAAGGGGGAGGAAATAAAGCTCGATCAAAATACTAGTGGTCAAAACTCAAAAAGCAATATTAAAGAAGGCCTAGTTAAAAGATCATGGAAAAAATCACTTCAAATGATATAAAATGGCATGATCAAAACATCGGGGCCAATTTCATAATTGAGAAAAAAGAAACACTTTGAAAGATATAAAATGATCTGATCAAAATGTTGGAGTCAATACATAAATTGGTGAGGAAAAAATTGAGCAAGGGTGTAAATGAAAAGAAAATGACTCGACTTACAAATTGAGCATGATTCAGAAATCACAAATAAAAGAAATTTTGAATGGTTAAAAGTGGCCAATCAAGAAATAGTGCTTGGTTCAAGGATTAAGATGAAACTTTGTAAAGTGAAAAAAAATTAAGAAGTGAAAAGAAACAAAGAGTATATTGATTTAAGTATCGAAACTCCTCATAGGATCAAAAGTTGTATTCGAAAGATAAAAGGCCTTGATTTAGAAATTGGGAGCTAAATTATAATTGTGAACAAAAATTCAAATGAGGAAAAGATGTTTGATGAATAAATTGGACCCAATTTGAAGATTAGCCCTATAATTCGAAAAACAAAGTAAAATGACACATGTTTGAAAATTGGAGGTAATAAAATACAACTCATTTTTGAAAGGAAATTGAAACAACATGTTATATTTATTTATTTATCTATTATTATTATTATTATTATTATGCAATTAAAAAAGGCTTAAGATCTCAAATGAATTTGAGAGAAGCATTCTCATTGACCTTCTAAAGTGAAAATGCAAGAAGATGACCTTATTACTTACACATTTATTCAAATCTTAAAATTAAATTACTCGGATATGAGCAAAATTTAAAAAAAATTCAGAAGTCTCAGTTAAATAAAAAAGTAATTAAATATGCAAACCTTTGGGTAATGAAAACCTTTGTTATAAGGCTCGAATTCAAATGCACATTGCCATCGAAACCATCAACATACCAAGTCGCAAAGCAATGTAAGAAGGAAGGGTGAGGGTTCAACAGTGCAATGAGGCAACAACAAGGGAACGAAAGGCTATAGTGACTTATCCATATTGATAAGTGGCAATTTAAGAAACCTTTGTCCTTTCCTTCTTTTTCACAATTGTCCTTTCCTTATGAGTTCTTTCCTTGACTAGGCATTAACACAACCACCTCACATGGGAGTGCAAGAGCATTCCAACAAAATATTGGAATTGAGTCTCAAGATCATTCTACATGATGGGGAAGGCTATTGGGGACCACTTTAGACTATGATGGAGAAATATCCTCCATTATGGAGAGGAATGAATAATGATGGATCATTATGGATATGGCTAAACTAGTAAACATCATTTATTCTATTTAGACCAATCTTAGGGAAGAATATGGAGTTCTTCTTACTCAATTCCTTAGCTGAAATGTTGAATGCATGGTGAATTTCATGTTGGTTGTCAAATAAATGACATAGCTATGAGCCATGGGGTTGAGGATAGCATTTTCCTTGTTTCCAAATGATTATCATACTCGCTATCAAGATAAATTGCATATGGACTCGTCCTGCACATAGTCACTCGAAAGACTAGACTCCATTAGGGACTATCTAGAAGAAAAGGGGGTTGTCTGCATGTGTTGTGTTGGAAGGAAGAGGTGTCTATAATGTTAGAGAGTTGTGGTACTAGGAGGACACATCTTAAAATTACAAAGCTCATGTATGTTGAACATTGGTTTGGGACTACATTGAAAGCTCAATCTATTAAATTCACCATGATTGCTTCTCTTGGCTTGGGGGTGGCACCTACATGAGCTAGTGTTTATATGGATGAGAGGAAAAAGGATCCTATGGATTATTTCCCTAGGTGCATACATTTTTTTTTAACACAAACAGGTAATTTTATTTTAGGAAGGAAACAAGTATGATATGTGAAATACCAATCAACCTAATTACATAATTCGAAAGGGCCAAAGACTGAACAGCTCCCTACAGAGAGGGGGATCACCTATAAAAACATATTACAACAACATGTAGCAATATTACGGAATAGGGTGGAAATAATTGGATTCCCCGCTGATGCTAAGAAATCCTTGAGGAAGTAGACAAGATTTGTTAGCCAGAGCATTAGCAATATTGTTTAAGTCCCGGAGAATATGATAGGACTCAGCAATATCAAATTTTTTTCAGAATGATCCTAATTCTCTGCAAAATAATATTCAAGGTAGAATTATTAAAGTTGTCAGCTGAATTTAATTCTTTTATCAGCATCTTAGAATCACCAAAGATTTGAACGGACTTAAATCCTTTATCCTTAGCCAATTGGGACGCTATGAGGAGGATGTAGCTTTCGGCCTGATTGTTTGACATGGTCCCAATACCCCAGCTAAAACTGTATTTGTACAAGCTGTCAAGAGAGAAAACCAAACCCCCTACTCCAGAGGCCCCGGGGTTCCTCTTGGAAGCACCATCAAAGAATATTACAGCTGAAGCGGAGTTCATCCAATTTATTTTTTAAATCTACCTTATTCCCATGAAGCCTCCAAAGAGGGAGACTGACAAGCTTGGCACAAATCGAATTAATCCCAGCTGCTTGAGGACCAGGACCAATCCATAGTGTTGGCAGAGAAGACAATGAGTGGCCAATAGATTAAGCAAACCACGATCTGAGAGATCAAAATTTGGTTATTGAAAATAAAATTGTTTCTAGCTAACCATAACGACCACCACATGTATTTCAATATCGAATGCCAGTGCTTATGGAGAATTACTGAATTGGATTTTGAAGGCCGTCTATCGTGCCAAGCTGTGAAAAAAGACATTACAGAGTTTTGATATGGAAACAAACAGGGTACACCATGAAGTACCAGGGACCAAACTTTTTTTGGAGAAATCACAAACAACTAGAAGGTGGTCAGCCGTATCCATTGTTGAGTTGCAAAAGCAGCAGCGAAAGGGACCATGGAATCCACGTTTCATGAGATTGTCACTTGTCAGAATTTTATTGTTCAGTAACAACTAAGAAAAGAAGTTGACCTTCGACATACATTGGGAAAACCAGACCATTTTCCAAATCGCAGGAGGTAAGCATGAGCAGTGAGGAGGTTGGAGGACATTGAAACCTTTATGGCTGCAAAGTAATAACCATCAATTCCCCATCCCTGGTGATCTTGATGAGATGAGTGGACAGGGGCGAGGCCAGAAAGAGTAGAGAACAACAAAATTTTATGGGAATTAAGGCAAGCAGGAAGATCCGAGAGAGACCAACCAACCCAATTGCCAGAGTTGTCCCAAGAGCAGATATCAACCAATATGAGAAGTCCTTTATTTGTTTCCTAGTTCATAATCTTTGTTAATGAAATTACAGAGGAGAGAGAAGGATGCCCCAGGATTCTATCCTCCCAAAGCAGGATCCTCTTCCCATTACCCGGGATTCTAAAGAGATGTTGGATAAAAAAAACCAAACCTTTTATGCAAGAGTTCTAGATAGAAGTGCCAGACGGAGTATTAGCAGAATAAATATTTCTCAGCAATCCACCCTTTAGGTATTTCATCTGAAAAATATTATTGACAGGCTGTTTTTTGTCCGCAAATAGTTGCCATATCATTTTTCCACTCGGTGCTAAATTAGCCAAACAAGGGTCCCGAATTTGTAGCCCACCTTCTGCCATAGGTCTCTTAAGAACTTCCCAACTTACCAAATGCATCTTGAGTCGAGATACCATTCAGTGCCAGCATCAAAGAGGATTGGAAAATAGGATAAGCTTAAAGAACTGCCTTAATCAGGATCAGTTTCCTCGCCTTGGCTAACCACTGCCCACCCCAAGAAGCGATTTTTGCCTTTAACTTAGCTAGAACATCCAAGCAAAGAGAGGGAGGAGATGATCCAAGAGTTAAGAGAAGCCCCAAATATTTTATTTTCTCCCACTTGTCGAAACCAGGGAAGCCCAAGAAGTCTGCTATTAGAAGAATAGTCGACTGATTTATATTCCACCCATATACAACACTTTTGTTTTTGTTAATCAATGCTTCTGAGATTTGACAATATTTTGGAGAATCTCATTAAAAGCTTGAGCAATCTTCATAGAGGGCCCTCCTAGAAGAAGGGAGTCATATGGGAAAAGAGCATGGTTGATTGGGTCCACACCCCTAGCAATCTTAATGCCTGGGATATAACCAACATCCTTTTCAACAATGAGTTTTTTGCTGAGAACTTCAACCATCAAGATGTATAGAAAGGGAGACATCGAACAACCTTGGCGGAGACCTCTGGAAGCCATGAAGAAGTCAGCTGGTCTTCCATTGACTAATGGCACTATCCAAGGCCTATATGTGCATGCTTTGATCAAGTTTATGAACTCAGAGCAAAAACCAAAAGAGAGCAGGACATCATATAAGAAGGGGAGCTTAACTCGATCAAATGTGTTCTTCATATCCAACTTGATTAACATACCTTTATCCTTCCTTTGGAAACTTGAATGAAGAGCTTCTTGAACTTGGATTACATTATCCACTAAGTGTCTGCCTTTTACAAATCCCCCCTGCAGAGGAGAGATCAACTTACCTAGAAAGAGCTTGAATCTGTTGGCTAGAAGTTTGGCGAGAATCTTGTATGAAGCATTACACAATGAAATAGGACGGAACCTTTTGAAGGAGGAAGGATTGACTTCCTTGGAGATAAGGGTGAGAAATGTAGAGTTAGTACATCCTCCAACTTTTGCTTTTTTTTGGAAGGCAGTCACCATCCGGATCAGATCTGATTTGATAATAGGCCACTAGACTTTGTAAAAATGAAAAGAAAAGCCATCCAAACCAGGAGCCTTATCTAACTCCACAGCCTAGATGACTTCAACAATTTCCTTTTTAGTGAAGGGTTTCATTAAAACAAATTTATCCTCAACACTGACCAGAGGAGGGACATTTTCCAAAAATTTGGAAGACACTTCCTTATCAAAAAGCCCATCATCCTGAAATAAAAGCTGAAAATGCCTATAAGCAGACTCTTTAAGGAGATCTTGACTTGTTATGATGACCCCCTTGCTGGTGAATATTTCTGAAATATGATTTCAGAACAATCTAACCCTGCATTGACAGTGGAAGAATGTAGTGTTCTTGTCACCCGCCTTCAGCCAGAGACTTCGAGACTTCAACCTGAGATGTTCTTCTTCCTGTTTGAATGACTGAAGTTTTAAATTGGGCTAGTTGCTCCAGAGCTAATTGAGAAGAGATGATTTCTCGATCTTCCATTCCCATTTGAATTCTAGACAGCTCTGTCACACATTCTATTCTGCTGATCGTAGGAGAAGGTAGAGGAAGTTTGGCCCAGTTATTCAGCGCTAATTTAGTATTCTTCAATTTTCGTTCCCATACAAAATTGGGAGAACCCACAACGTACTGTGCCCAAGCCTGTGATACAATTTCCATAAACCCATTTCTTTCATTCCAGAGTGGGCTGAACCTGATCGGGATTGGCCCAAGCTCCTCTTCTTTTTCAAACAACAAAGAAATTGGGTGGTGGTCAGATGTTAGCATAGGTAAAATTTTAGAAGCAATGATGGATTTCCCATCCAGCAGAGAGTTGTGAGCAAGAAATCGATCTAACTTGGAAGCAATGCTTGTTGCACCCACTCTGTGATTGGACCACGTAAAACACCCCATCTTGGGCTTTACGTCTAACAAATCCCAAAATTGTATCAATTCCTCCACCGAATCGTGCATAAAATCCTTTCCTCACATACCAACTTTTTTTTTGTTAGGGGCTAAGGAAATGTTAAGATCGCATGCTATAATTATATTGACAGGAAAGGTGACCTCTAGAAATTTTGATAACAATTTCCAGCATGATTTTTTTTCAGCGTAATTAATTGGGACATAGAGATTGAAGAGGGCGAAAGAGAGCTTACTGGAGTAATGGAATAGCTCAGAAAATATCCAGTGCTGGGTGGCAAACCAATTATTTAACTAAAATTTCTCATCGCACCATAGAGTTGCTAATCCCCCACAGGTGCCTCTTGCACTGACAGTTTTGCCAGCGTTCATACTCCATTGATTTTTACTTTAGAGAAGGAGAGCTTCCTCCTCAATCTTGGTCTCTTGAAGCAAGAGAATTTCAAAAGGGACCATTCTCAATAAATCTTTGGCAGCTTTAGCTTTGGATGGGTTCCCCAATCCCCTGCAGTTCCAAGAGACAATATGCATTACTTACCCAAGGAGGAGGGAGTAATTACTCCCTTTGGGGGCCTGGTTCTCTTATTCCTCCCATATGACATTTCAATGGTGGGTTGATTGCCTTGTGTCTTAAGCCTCTTAGCCTATTCTTCCCGTACCTCCTTCTTAGACTTCCTACCATCCTTTTTGGAGAGCTGATCAATGGAGTCTTCATCAGAAAGATCCATATCTTTTAACAGGATTCTTTTGAGCAATGTATGCATAAGAAGGGGGAGAGCTAACACCAATTGGGGAGACTTGGGAAGGTTCTCCAGCCCAGGGAGGGACCGAAGAAGATTGACCAGCTTGATCCGATGTTACTATGTTTACTTCAGGTTCCATCTCATGCCCATCGAATTGCTGCATTTCGCCTTCTTCAAGGGCAGTTTCAGAGGAGGTAAGAACATCAAAGTGATTAAAAGGAGCTTTGGAGAGATCAACAATCTGAGGAGTAGGAGGATTATTCCCAATAGCAGAGTCTCCTTTCACGATTTTTCCTTTCTTTTTGGGACCCTGGTTGGAATTTCCTGCTTTCTGGACTTGGATCCACTGATCATCTTTCTCCTTTTCGATTTCCTCTTCTGACTTTTTCTTACAGTTTCGGGAAAAATGGCTGTAACCACGACAGAATATGCATTTGAAAGGAATTTGTTCATAATCCAACTCTTGGAAATACGACCAATCTGCAACTGTTAACTTGAATGCCTCAAGCAAGCCAATCTCCAAATCAACTTCTATACAAATTATAGCACATGAGAATTGGTCTTTCCTTTCGGCCCTATCAATATATTTACCTAGTTTGTTCCCAATGGCTTCAAGGGAATTTGACTTCCAACAGTGCAAAGGAAGGTGCAGGAGCCTTACCCAAATAGGGACGACAGACGAAACATCTTGAGTGGGATCAAAATCAGGGGTCCACTTGTTCAAGTAGAGCCCCTGATGGCCCATGAAATATGGACCATTCTGAAAGATAATGTCATGGTCCTTTGTAGAGTAAAAAATGAAGACATAGTAGCCTCTTCCAACAAAATGATTTCAAATGCCATCAGAAATTAAGGGCCTCTAGATTCTCTGAACCCAACCATCCATGGCCTTTGGAGAAGGCCAGAGGCCAGTGAATTTCCTAATAAGCCCACGTTCAGCAAGATTGAGAGCCGAACAATAGGTTCGATCAGTTGGCAATTCCACCAAAGGGATATCTAATTTCTTGACAAATTTTTGAGCATGGCCCCCTTTCCTCTTGCCACAGGGAGCAATCAAGCTCTTGAAAGCCTCTAGATCAGGAGGAAGAGGCAAAGGAGGAACCCCCCTTCGGAATCCATAAGGTGCCTCCAAAAGAAAAGAGACCCTTAGCACAGATAGAATAAAAAACTGACCAAGAACAAACTCCAGACAAGGAGAGACCAGCTCACCGAGCTTCAACGGCCAAAACGAGAAGGGAGGAACAAGCCTACGAGAGACAATTGATCGGCCTCCAATTTAAGAAACCTCCACGCAGGCACCAGTGACTGCAAACCAGACCACGAGTAGCAAACTGTGGAGAACAAGAAGGGACAGCCTGCAAATGAAGCACACTCAAAAATATCCAGCCAGGAACTAATCACCAACAAGGAACCGATCCACACGGAGTAACCACCTGCAAATCTCCAGCAAGAGAACCCGAAAGGTTCAACGCAGATCAAGAATTGAAAAATTTTCTTGGAGCCCAAAATGTTTTAAAAAATCTCTTGTTTGAGATTCATCTCAAGAATCCTCTTTCACTAGGTGCATACATTTACAAATAAGTATTATAACTTAATTCTTTATATGTGGAGAATTAATTTTGTTGTATGTTGCTATTTGTTGAGGTTCCTCCTCTATGTGAGTAAGATTACTAGTGAGGCATTAATGGATGGATGGAATATAAATATGTGGATATATTAAGGATGCAATGACTATCAATTATTGTTGAAGAATTCACGATTTATCCTCCATTGTGTAAATTAAGAGTTAACCATGGCAATAAAATGGAGTTGGATTTATGGGTATTATTTAAGATGCCAAAGCCAAGAAGGAATTGCTATTTTCTTTATCTGGATTGATTTTGCTTTTGTTATGCTACGGTCTTCCATGTAATTAGTCGATTATATGTATTATGTGTTAGATTGATTAATTATGTAAATAGATGATAATCATTTTGTAAATTATGCATGTGGGTAGCCCTGATGGTTAACTTAATCTATTGATGCCATTTTTTCCAAGTCAATGTCAATAATCTTGTGCATTGTGTAGGTCAATAGTTCAATTCCCACAAGGTTAAGCACACTAAGTTACAATGCTTACTTTATAATAGGTACCATCCTTGGAAAAAGTGGAAGTGTCTAGGAGTTTCCCAGGGGGTTATTTTCAAGGAAAAAAAACATTGACGTGGGAAAATCCTTGATGTAGAAAGTTATGAATCGTTGTGCATTTTTTTTTGTTATAGGGGAATTGGAAACTGGGGTAAGGCTTGTACTCACGTGACATGGGGTCGATTCCCATCTATTACCACTATACCCCTAGGTGTACCCACACAACTTGCAAGAATGGGGCACATGCTAATCGACATTTTAACATGTGACCTCCTTACAATGTGTGATATCATTTCACTTCTTTGTCGTTCACTCTACACCCTTATGGGCCTTAAATTGAAGTACGCGGGGGTGGGATTTGATCCACTTATGTATGCATGGGTCACGAGATCATTTAATGTGATTTATCTAGGTGCAACCACACGTTTGACCACTACCTCAAGGTGTCCCCGTGGCTTCAGGCTTGGTCCTCACGGGAATTGAAGCTTTTTCCATTGGTGAAAAACTTCATGGTCTTCACCAATGGATCCAACCCCTTAGAGATTTTTAAATTGAAGGAAATTGGGGGGGATTTGTTCCACCTATGTGTGCATGGGTCACGAGATCATTTAACACAATATCTCTAAATGCAACTACATGTTCGACCACTACCTCAAGGTGTCTCCATGGCTTCAGGTTATGCCCTCATGGGAATTGAACCTTGCCCATTGGTGAAAACGTCCTCGCTCTTCACCATTGGATCCAACCCCTTTGGCCCTGTGCATAAATACTTCATATTGCAATTGGTGATTTTATATATGTATGAGTATGCAAAATCAAGCATGTGTATGTCACACGACACAATAATTTGTACTATCTTCAAGGTGGCGTGCCCTTCAAGTCTAGGTGTTGACATGTGAAATGATCCTATAAGCAAGACGACGCATCCTTCAATAATGACTTCTCACTTCAAATGTTCATCCTCAATACATGTGCAAGGTGGCTCCATTAATGCTCTTAGGGTTATGTGCCCAACACTTAAGTGGATAGCACCCTCCTCTAAGGTGGTTATCCCACATGCCTGAGCACCAATCCTCCTCAACAGGTATACTTTTTGTAGAAGATGTCAAACCACTACTTGTGTGCTAACTAATACATCAAAAGTGAGCTTTCATAACATTGATCCTAAGGTAAGCATACACCCATTAAACTCTCCAAATTTAAGTCAATCAAAACAACAAAAGGGGCTACTAGGGGATCACAGGCCCTTCACATAAAACGCTCCCCTAACTAGAAGAAAGTACTTTCGAAACAACAAAAAACTAACACCCTCCCCATATATACATATATGAAATAACCTCCATGCTCAAATAAAAAGAAAAAAAGTTTTAAATGAATTATTAGTAATATATATTATTTGTTAGAGTTTTACAAGTTTTTTTTCTTAAATAGCAAATTAAATGGGATTACTATGGATAAATTCTTTATGGGTAAGTTGATCCAGATGGAGATCGGTGGCCACCCACCTATTCCACTGGCTCATAACAATTGTCCATTATGGCATTTCCTTGTTATTTTTCTACGGTTTTTTGGGTCCTAAACTTTCAGGACCGTTTTGAGGCCCTAAACAACATTTTTTTGGCCTCATTTTGTATTCAGCTTGGCACGATGAGCATAGCATCCACATCTCTTCTCATAGATAGCTACCACCATTTTAGCTGTTGTATTACAATTTGTTCTATTTCCATTTAATAGAATATGTGTTTACTGTATCTCTATTCTCATTGCAATATGTCTATGTTTATGATGTTATATCTGTTCTTTCATCTCATTCTCACCTAAATCCATATCATAAGTACACTTGAACTTATATCCAATGCTTTATGCTTTGATTTACTTTTGTGTACGATGGACTCAAACTAAAGATGATGCCCACACAAACCCACTAGGCACTTCCCTTTATTTTGAGGATGGTATTGAGGGAAAACTAGATTATGTAAAATATCGAGGCCCTATCAACATAGGGCTTAAGACCATTATAACAATATACTGGTTTGTATGGGATGATCCCACTAAATTATGCACTAATTTAAATAATTCACTGTAGTAGGTAGTAATCTCACCAAGTCAATATAATATCGAAGGCTTATCAATGTGTTGAAACCTATTATTGTAAACATACGTCGATTGCCATAAAATAGGCAAGGGAGACCAATAATAATACATGGACTAGGTTCATAAATAAGCCCTAGACTAAGCAAACAACAAAGTTTAAAGTGGAACACTATACTAAGTAATAATGTCACATGGCACAATAGGTTTGTACTACCTTGAAAGTGGTGTGACCTTTAGGTTTAGGTGTTTACATGTCAAATGCTCCTCTAAGCAAAACAGTGCATCCTCGAGTAATGATTTCTCACTTTAAATGTTCATCCTCAATACATGTGCAAGGTGGCTCCAATGCTCTTAAAGTTCTGTGCCCAACATCTAAGTGGATAACATCCTCTTCTAAGGTGGCTATCCCACATGCCCTAAGTGTCCATCCTCCTTAAAAAGTATGCTTTTTGTAGAAGATGTCAAACCGCTACATATATGCCAACTACTACATTAAAAGTGAGCCTCAATAACATTGATCCTAAGGTAAACATACACCCATTAAACTTTCCAAATTCAAGTCAACCAAAATAACACAAAAGGGCTAGAAGATCATAAGCCCTTCACATCAAATGCTCCCCTAACTAAAATAAAACTTTTGAAACAAAAAAACTAATACCTTCTCCATATTTACATATATGAAATAACCTCTCATACTAAACTAAAGAAAAAAGTTTTAAATGAATTATTAAGGATATATAATATTTGTTAGAGTTTTACAAGTTTTAGAAATAAGATATCAGATTAAACATGTTTACTATGGATAAATTCCGTATCCTATTCAAAGATATATGCTTATTTGTCACTGGGTGCTTTCCTTTATTATGAGAATAGTATCAAGGGCAAACCAGATTATGTAAAAGCTTGAGGTTCTAGCAATATAGGGCTTAAGATCATTATAACAATATACTCATTAAGTGCTCAATGTATCACTTGAAAAATTGAACTTTTACAAAGAAGTCAACACAACTTTTATCAACAACAAAACATGAAATAAATTACTTAATTTGTTTAAAATATTATTAAAATTATTTAAACTTAAATTTATATTAATTTAAAATAAATTGATTTTATATTCTTTTATTTTATGGATGGACATAATTCTTTTAACTACATTTTATTTTTGAAAATTATATAACTTACTTTATCATATTTTCTTCATAAAAATATTTATTTATTTTTCATCTTATGCACATTTCATAAATGTATCACTTGAAAAATTGAACTTTTACAAAGAAGTTAACACTTTGCACAACTTTCATCAACAACAAAAATACAACTTTCTTCAACAACAAAAAAATGAAATAAATTACTTAATTTGTTTAAAATATTATTAAAATTATTTAAACTTAAATTTATATTAATTTAAAATAAATTGATTTTAAATTCTTTTATTTTATGGATGAACATAAATTCTTTTAACTACATTTTATTTTTGAAAATGATATAACTTACTTTATCATATTTTCTTCATAAAAATATTTATTTATTTTTCATCTTATGCACATTTCAAGGAAATCATAAAACACTTTCTTTTCTTTAATTTGGAGAATGATACTTTAATTTAGAGAATGAAACTCATAATAAACGTAGAAACATATCTTCGATGATAAAAAACCAAACTCCAATTCATTCTCAGTTGAAGTCCAAAACGAGAGATATTGGATTGGCACATGTATTAGACTTTCTTGCAGGGTTCTTTGATGGTGCCTCAGCCAACTAGACCGAAGGCATTGGTGTTTAGCTTATGATCAACCATGACCATTTTATTTGTTTGAAAATGGGTGTGGGACATAGTACAAATACTAGATCAGAACTTCTTGCATTGTGGACGCTATTATTCATGGCCAAATCTTGTGGATTACCTTCTCTTCACATACATGGAGACTCATTTGTAATTATCAACTGGTTCAACAAGAGATCATCTCTCTCCTCTCTTGCATTAGATGGCTGGTGTCATAACATTCGAGATCTGGAATCCTGCTTCATCCAGCTCGATGTTGTTCACATATACAGAGAGTACAATGAGATGGCTGATGGCTTATCCAAAGAAGCTTTAACCATGGCCTCAGGCCTATTACAGTTCTCAGAATTCACTGATGGTGAATGTACTGAACTTGGCTCCTTTCAGCTTTTCTAGCTTTGAGCATTTGACATTTTTTGCCTTTTTGAAGCCTTATGTGCTTGGCAATATCTTACATCCTTGGGATGGTTGAGGTGGAGGATTCCCTCACATTTCTGATTACATAATGGTGTTGCTTCTTTGGATTAACTATTAGTGCATGATTAGTACTATCTTCGTGCTGCTTCTTTGGATTAGCTATTAGTGCATGATTAGTACTATCTATTTGATGATCATGGCGGAGTGGATGTAGGTATGATTCACAGATCACTAGAGACACTCATATTATATGACTCACTAGAGACACTCATATTATATGACGCCTCTATTAGACTAAGAAGATGCTCTCCTGGAGCTGTTTTTTTACCACTTGCATAGATATTTTTGATAATACCTTTGATTTCAATAAAATAACAAAAAAACTGATATTTTCTTATAGAAAAAAACCTATAAAAGTTCAAAGTTTTGTCACCTTGCCCAAGTTAAAACATAATAAAAAAATAAAAATTGCATACGTCCTTACACCTCCTTCTCCACGAGGCAGACCCTATTTAAAAGGGCATTTAAAATTATGATCAACCACAGTTTCATACCAGAGAAACTCTACAGAAATGCTTAGCACTCTGGGGAATCAGGGTCCGTATCACCATTAGGCACAGCCCAACAGTTTACCGAAGCTTTACTTTCAGCAGTCTTTTAGTCTCTTTGTCGTGTAAATGAATTAATGCGCTGCTTTCATCGGTTCAATATTTTTCTAGATTTGAATTTGGTGTTGTAACCCGGTAGGACGAGTTCGAATCCCGGCAATGGATAGAGGACCTACGCCTGGCGTTCCTGCGGCCCAAGAGATCAATCTCCCGCAGCTTTTGATTGTTCTTGTCGCCATACTGGCCGCGGTACTTATGTTCTCCCTCTCTTGCTTCAATGCAAAAGGAAATTATACTCTCTTTCCAAATTCTTAGGCCGTGCGTTTCTGATCATGGAGTTCTGTTTGAAGTTCTAAATTTCTAATAGAAACTAAAATTCTGCCTAAAACACTGTTCTAAGGATTCTGTTTAACCTTAATTTGATCAATTTTCACTGTTCGATGCATATTTGATTTGGATGTACATTGTACGCTCTTAACTGTATCTTATAATAGCTTTATTAGGTATCTCTTTCTCTATGCGATTTTGGGAAACCCTAATCTCGATTCTTGATGAATCTCCCCCAACCCCGCGATTTTGTTATATCCAATGTGAATCTTTTATGTAAATGAAGCCAAGTGAAATGCGACGAAGCCAATGAAGCCAAGTGAAATGCAATATTAAGCATGAAATCATAAATGTTTCCAAGAATAGAAATTATAATCTTTATAGCTCTAAGAAGACTTTGCTCTCCTAGCTGGCAAAGCAAGTCAAAATTCCATCAAAACTCCTGGCTAAAATCGGTCAGACTCAGTTTTGGGTAATAAGTTTGCCCAGTTTTTCCGAATTTTGATGAATTTATGTTCCTTGAATTATTTGAGTGTATGGTTTATGATCTTTTAATAAGCTGAGCTATTGCCGAGCTTTGAGTCAAGTTTGGGTTGAGTTTTGCCAAGTCGTCAAGTTACAGCTCTCCACTCTAGGTTTGTCAAGCTTATGCTGGGTCCATGTCGTGTGACTTTGCTTCTGAGCACATCATGTAGATATCAGTGCCTTCATGATATGTTCTACATCCTACTACAATCTCCCGCTGTAAGTGATTAGCTTGAGAGAAACCCTGATGTGAACACCATTACCTTGGATGACATTGTCACCATTTATGAATGCGTGGTGGAGGCTGAAAGTCCTATTATGGAAGAGGCACTTGAGTGGTTGTAGGAGGATGAGCAGGTGGAGGACCGGGAGAGTTAGGAGATTGAGAGTGAGGAGAGCCATGTGCCAACCTCAGTAACACTACCTACACAGATTGAAACAACCACCGATAGATGTACTATTCTGGCCACAAGACCTTGTTCTAGAGGATGACCCTTTTTCTTTGCCTGTAATGGGTAAAGGGAATTGATTATTAACATGATTCATGTGTTGATTTTTCTGAGCAGCTTTGAGAGCCATTCTTTTAGGAGAATGGGGACAACTGGTCCGGGACCACGGTGTGGACTCAACCTAGTGTTGAGTGATCATTCTGTTGAATGATGATATCTGGTCCTTGACCATGATATGGACCCAGTTCTGCCTTGGTGGTACTCAACCTTGTGTTGAGTGACCATTTTGTTGAATTGTAGCCATTTGTTCCGGGACCACGATGTGGACTAGTCTAGTACTAGTAGACTCAACTTAGTTATGAGTAGTCATTCTCTTGGAGAATGGAGGCGCTTGGTCTGTTACCAAGTATTTGACCTGGGGTCAAATTATGTAGCCTATGGTTGAGGTACCTGGTCTGTTACCAGGAAGGCATTATAAGCCCTAGACTGGGTCTAGGCATGTGTGACACTCTAATCCTTGATTAATGGGCTTTGCGATCTTCTCCAAGGCTTAGCTACCCTTGGTTAAGATACCTTAGTACCTGATCTTGGTGTCACACAGAGTGTGAGATAAAAGCATTAGTAACTCTCTTGGTTTATGATGATGTACTTTGAATGGTGATAAAAGACCATGTTGACCACAGGTGATGACCACAGGGGCACTTAAAGAAGGCTAAAGCAAAAGTAAAAAATACATGAAGACCCTTAGTACCACTAAGGTGTAAAAGTGCAAGTGCAAAAAGACCTTTAACACCACCAAAGGCAAAAGTCAAAATTAGAAAATAATAAAATATTATTATTTTAAGGTTTCTAATTTTGGCCCACTTACAAGTAACTCAAAGGATATAAAAGAAGATCAATCCAATTCATTATTACATACACTCTTGCTCTCACAGGTACAACTGCTCCATGAGAAGATCTCACAGGTTTGAAGAAGAAAGTTTTATGATTGTGCCCTAGCATGGCCGAGTCTAGCTAGGGCATCATCATCCATTGAAGACAAACCATAAGCTAGGGTTTCTTCAATTTTTCTGTCTTAAGGGTTTTTATCAAACCCTCATCTTCAGTAGCAAACATTTTCTGGGCAGCTATCCTTCCACTGGGCAACTCTTCCAGATCTCCACGGGCAACCTCTTCTTCTCCAGGGGCTGCTCGCATTTTTCCTTGGGCAACTCTTTGAGGGTTCGACCCTCTCTTCACCTCACGGGCAGGCCACTTGAGGGATTTGCCCTCTTGGCACCTTCTGGCAACCTCTAGCAGGCCTACCTAGAAGGGTTGTGACCCTTATGGCACCCTCGGGTAGCCACTAGGCAGATTTGTGAGGGCTGCCGTGGCCACATAGTCCCTCCGGGCAGCCTGTGGGCAGACCCGTGAGGGTCCTGTAGCAATCCGCAGGGCTGTCGGGCCATCCCGTAAGGCCACGGGCTAGGGTTGCCCGCCCTCCGGGTAGCAGCAGGGCATCACCAGAGCAGCCAAGCAGGCAAAACAGGATGCGAGCAGCTAGATCTGGGCAGCGGGCAACAGACAGGAAACTGTCGGCTAGAGCCACGGGCAGAAAACAGAGATCCGGGCAGGTGTACGACTGGCAGACTAACATGGTAGGTACAGTGGGCAGATCTGGGCAGCTGACAAGTGTTTCGAACAACCTGTAATTTATTGGGTAGGAGAGAGAAAAGGGCCACAAGCCCTAATTTTTGGAAGAAGCCCTAATTGGGTTTTTAATTTTTTTTTATGTAATTGGAAAATTGATCTTCAGATATTGTGGTTTAACCCTGTTGGGGTTTGAGGAACTTCTTGAAGAATTTGTTACTAATACTTTTTGGGTTTTTGTCCTTTAAAGGTTTCCCCAGTGAAAAATCTTGTGTTTAGTGTGTTTATGTGATTGATGTTATTTTACTGCACTTGTCATTTGTTTAAAGTTAGTCTGCAATTTTTTTAAGTATTCATGCTAATGCTAAAATTCAACATGGTATCGGAGCTTAGCATGTGAAGACACAGTAAAGGGACATTGTTGTTGTCTTCCTAGACCTTGGGATAAGTTTTTCAGATTTAACATTGGACTAAGTGGCAGAGATGGCCGTCAATATCTTCAGACCGGAAGAGAAGCTCTATGGTTCAACCAATTACGACTCCTGGAAGGCCAGGTTTACAACCATTCTAGAAGAGAATGACTTGGATGACATTGTGTTTAATGTCAGTGAAGAGCCAACATCCAATGCTGGCAGACTTGCTTACAAGAGGAAGCAGGATAAGGCTAGAAGAATCATCTATGATTTTGTCAAAGAAATTGTGATGCCCAACATCACAGCTTTGAAGACTGCTAAAGCATGTTTTGATGCTTTGGCCAACTTGTATGAGAAGAAGGCTCCCAGTCAGAAGAGAGTCTTGAAGAAGAGGCTATGAACTTTGAAGCTGAACAAGGATGAAGGGGTCGGTTCCTTCTTCACAAAGATTGCACAGGTAAGCTTTAGTTGAGAGAGAGCGTTCCAAAACTGTACTTTTTAGCCATGAACTACAAGGGAATAAACATTGATAACGGTGAGGAGCTGCCCACTATCTTTTTGATGGATGAAGGTGAGAATGTAGGACTAGTTTTCTTCACTTTCTAAGAGCTCTAATCGAAGTGGGTTCCACATGGTGCATAGACCTTCGGATGCTCCTTGGGATGAACTTCTTTTCCAAATTTTTTGACAATGGTCTTCCATTGCTTGCTTTTCCATCTTGGTCTCTTGGATGCACAGGACAAGTTTTTAACTTTTTTTTCTTCGAAACGGATAGATTATTCATCGCTAAAACTTTTTTGGTGTTTCCCAATCCTTGGCAATTCCAAGGTGTCTTGAAACTTTGATTTCCATGGTTTGAATCTTATGAAATCCCAGGTCTTCAATCTAGTGACTTAATTTGATGATGCGTGAGTGTATCCCTCCTCACCATTCATCCTTAAATGAAGTACGTACAAACCTGAAGTCATGTACTCAATGGAACATTTGGATTTTAAATACAATGCTCAATCATGTTCATTGCCTAAATGAGTTTAACACATCCCAACCCCTATACATATAATGTTGGAACGCCTTAAACTATGTGCCAACTATGCATATTGCACAAAGCAACTAGACACCCTTGTAAACATATACCGTACAATGTTGGATCATTTGAGCAATGTGCCAATTATTTTTAATTGTCGGGTGCTACCTGCACATCCAAAATCCAACTATGTTTATGCCTTTTGTTGCGTAACACATCCAAAAAACTTGAAATTTGGTAATCACTTTGCTAAACACAAGTGTAGGCATCCTCCAAAATACGCCAAAAGAGAATATTTCCAAGTAAAGATTTTGGAAAATATCAAATCCAAGCTCCAAAAATTCAATCTTTAAGTAACAACAATTCGAGGCTAAAACCACAACCAATTGCTTCCCCCTCAAGTGGAAAGATTGAAGCACCTAAACCATGTAAACATACCCACTAGACTTGAAAGCATCAATCCATCCAATAACATGTTGACATGCTGACATTTCTTCCGAAGAGTCTTTGATTCTCATACAAAGTCTCCCTTGTGACTCCCTCCCCCCACCCAAAAAGGTGCCCTTACAATCTAAAATTTATACCCCCCTCCTATTTTTTCAAGAAGAAACATATCATCATATCACCTTTGCAAAGATAAGGAACTGTAAAATGAATGTAAAGATAAGTGAAATTCAACTAGTGGTGTAGTGGCAGTTGGTATCTTTACAGGTGAACCTTACTTTGTTCTTGATTGGTTGCATTACTCTGAGGCTTGGTCAAATGGTTCGTCGAACTTGAACCTTCAGGTTTGAAATTCAGCGAACTTAGATGAAAAATCAAGTTCATTGATGTTGAGCAATGAAATTTGCCACTGTCGAACCACACAGTCAGTTTTGAAGTTTGGGTAATGAAATTCTGGTTTTACCCCTCTCGGTGGTGTGCTAATTCTGGCCTGTGCATTGCTTTCCCTCCTGACAGCCTTCCAACTCACTAGAGCATGTGCATTCCGTGTATTCTGTGCATCTTGATAGCAATGGGCAGACGGCTGTCAATCTGTGACCGTGCCATTGTGTTGTGCTGCTAGTATTCCTCTCCCTCCCAAAGGTGATGGTGCTTTGAATGTGATTTTTTAGAATAGGTAAGTGGAATATATATATATATATATATATATATATATATAATGTATTATATATTATAAATTATTATATGTATCGTATTTTTAAATATATATCTTACCTGGTATTACATATATCATATATTAAATATATATCTTGCACAGTATAGTATATATATTATATACATATAATATATTAAATGTTATTTGTTAATTTATTATATATATTTATCAATTATAGTATTTAATGTTATAAAATATAATCTGTACTTTCAAAATATGTATATTGACGAACCTAAGGGCAGGAAATTCGAATTCTAATCGAATTTCATCCTTGTTGAACTCGAAACCTAACCTGAACCATGTGACTTTACTCCAAGGTCTGTATTAAGTGGCTACAACTTCGTTGGTCCAAGTAAGTTGGTTGTGTTTTGGGACAAGTTAGGAACTTTATTTTAAAATAAAGCTGTGTTTTGAAGTGAAGTTTTCATGATTTGATGATGTTGGGGAACATGAAACGAACGATCTCTTTCATTGATGCTATATAAATGAATTATATCTTTTGGAATACACATCAAGTTTGAAAGGTTTCTGGTTTGCATTCTCTACCATTGTGTATGCAATTTCCGATATGATAATTTCCAACTTGCTGCACTGCTTGGAAGCTATTTTCTAAAATGAATACTCGTCTTCAATTTTTATATTTCAGATTTTCTTCTTTTTTATTGGAATCCGTTATTTTATTGGCTTATATACTACTACAAATTATGATATGGCGACTGCATTTAATATGTATTTGGCAGATATCTATTCCTGCAGTCAGTTCTTCTTTTGGTATTCTGCACCAAGTTCCAGAAGGACATGTTGGTGCTTACTGGACAGGCGGTGCTCTATCGAAAAGAATTACCAATCCTGGTACTATTTGTGTAAATGTGGCTCCTTTTATTTGCTTGGTTCCTTTTTCCCTCTTTGAAGTTATTTTCTGTTCTCATTTTTTGCAGGTTTCCATTTGAAGATGCCTGTTTTGACTCAGTATGAGCCAATTCAAGTGACTATTCAGACAGACGAGGTAAATTTTGGTCTGGATTCTGTGAGTTGTTATCAAGTCATAGGTTCAAATCCGAAGGGGGGTAGGGAATGTACACATCTGTAGACTTTAGCAGTTACATTGTTGTGCAGAGGGGGTCCCTTGTCCCAAAAACATGGGGGTCTCATACACCAAATTGGTGTCTGGCTTGGCTGTGACCTTAAAATTAAATTATTATTATTATTATTGGTGGAATGGATATCTGCACATACTTGTGTGTAGTTGTTTTTATGAACAGCAGAGGCAGAAGCAACTTATTTCCTATTCAGAAATTGTGAATATCAATGAATTGACCTGAAGTTTCATTAATTTCAATGACACGAAACAGCCTAAGTCATGTAGCAAGTTTTCATTGAGTTAAACTTTATGAAACATAATCATACATATTAACAATTATGGTCTGTAAGGCCTCTGTCTGCTCTTTTCCCTAGATGAAATCCTAAATTTACTGACAGATTATCTGTGCAAATTTTGTTATAATTCATTGTTGTAAACAATAGAGGCAGAACCGGTAAATCTTATACATCAGAAATTGGGAACTGAACTTAACTGGTATGACTTAATCCTTTCATAAATGTCTATATAGCAGACTATAGCACCTATACTTAAACGGTACTAAGTAGAGTTCCTACATAATTATTAATGGAAACCATCTTTTCTTCAGAAAGTTCTTGTTTTACTGAAATGCATGACATAAGGATTATTCTGTTAAGATGAATTTTGACATGAAAACACGATCTATGCACAATATCTTCTTAGTAGTCAAGTATTTCTACTAGTTCGAAATATGCTAGAGGTCTTTGAGCTAGTCATGACATCTCATATATGGCTATATTACATATCATTTGACACAAGCTGACGGTTTTCTTTCATTCCTCCACTAGATTGTGGTTGTGACCTGTGGTACATCTGAAAAGTTTAGATGGTAATCCTGTTACCTCATTGAAAATAGGGTGAGTCCATTGTTGTGTTGTTTAAGAGGTGGAGGAATATTGAGATGGCAACAGTAAACTATTTTTCATGAAATTAAATGGTTGTCTCAGATTAACTAAACATAGGTTTATTGATACAGGCACATATTAAAAAAATTGATTTTTTAGTGAATGAACATTTGAGGGTCTGGTGTTGAAACCTTCGGATCTGCACATACTTCCTTAGTGGATGGTTGGATGGATGATTCCGAGAGAGAAGCAGTGGGGTTTGGGCTAGGGATCTAGCAGATGTGCAAGTCAACAGATCTAGTAGAGAGAGAGAGTGGAAGATAGAGTGCCTTTTATGGATCTGTTTCTAGAAATTTCCATTGAGATTTGTAGATAGCAAACCCTAGGAACATCATCTACGGTTTCTGAATGTCCATCGCTATGACAAAGAAATTGGTTGAGTTGAGATGAAAATCCATAAGGATTTCAATATTATGGACGTGAGATTGGAAAGTAGATGTGGTAGTAGAGAAGTAGGTGGCAAGTATTAAAAAGGTTAGAGAAAATTGAAGTGATGCCCTGGAATAGGAGAGTAGTGCTACAAGAAATAACCCTTGAAATATCGATTGAATTAGACAATTTACACCATGAGGTTGGAAACGAAATATAATTCCTATAGTATATTCGGGAATAAGATGGGTTGTGCTGTAATAATCACTTGGGGAATGGCTAGGTTGTGACGCTTTGATTGAGAAAAGATGCGAGGTATGGATTGAAACGATAAAGTGCTAGACTACTTAGATGATGGGTTGGGGGAGTCGCATATTTTTGTCAACTTTATGGTAGTCGGGCTTCGCAGAAGCTTGGGGATCTTGGAGATTTCACTCAAGGGTTTGGATAATTTTTGGAATGTGGATTTGAGGGTTGATATTTATTATCGGTCATGCTACAATATGACTGTCCCAAGGGTTTGTCATTCCTCAAAAACTATGGAGTTTATCCTATCGAAACAAAAGCGGAAGAAGATTATGGAGGATGCAAGTCATCCATCAGACTTCAGATATGGGGACTTAGTTATGATGCCTTGAGTAATTCCCGCTATCATAGTAAGGATCACCAAATCCTTGCTATCCTTCTTTCAAAGCATCTAGACAGTGGGTTTGATTGTGCAGGGTGTTGCCGCCTAATTCGCACCTTGGGTCACATGGCAGAAATCTTCAAGCCACTGGGTGCGACCTTGGGGGCAAGCTCTAGCCAAGTCCTGTCACCTGATACTTAGCTCCTCCGTCTAGGCTAAGTCCTAGCGAAGCCAAGGAGGGTAGTCCCTATTAAAAGAAAATCTATGGTTTTTAATCTATGAAAGAAAAGAGTAATTCTAAGAGATAATATGAAATGGATAAAATATCACAAATAATGTTGCAAAAATTGTGTCGGCGAATATATCG
The DNA here is from genome assembly GCA_001517045.1 of Pseudotsuga menziesii. NCBI lineage: Eukaryota > Viridiplantae > Streptophyta > Pinopsida > Pinales > Pinaceae > Pseudotsuga > Pseudotsuga menziesii. Next base: position 200,985 of record LPNX010405388.1, on the reverse strand, counting down.
CCGAGGGTCCAAAAAGAAATTATCGGATTTATCGGCGAAAATGTTGGCAAACATCGACAAAATAAAAAATACAAAAATGCAAAAAATCACAATATATTCAAAAAAATTGCGATATATTTGAAAAAATCGTCAAATATTGCGATAAAATCGAGAAAAAATCGCCAAAAAATCAAGGAAAATATTGGGGCGATATATTGTCTATATATCGTTAGTGAGTTAACATCGCGATGTTGCCAATATATCGGCGATGTTTGTAATAGAGATAACAACGGACTATTGCAAGAAAGAGATCACATCAACAACATATGACAATGTAAGCCTCATTCACGACATTTTGCAAAATTGATTTAAGCATGAAAAATAGCATAGACCTGTGCCGATGAATATGGAGTGCTTGCAAAAATGGAGTGCTGTTGTGTCGTGTAAGTGTTGCAGTTGTATCGTTGGTCGGTTTTAAATTTATTAATGAGCGATTTAAGAGAGTGGGTAAATTGTTGGTCGATTTTATTAATATGGTAGTGATCTGGATTATTAGAAGGGAGAGGGAATTCCAAATATATCCAAGGGGTATGAGGAATGTGTCCGGAGTTGCTTAGAGGTGGTTCTCACAGCGAAATGTGGGCTAAACCGGAGTCGCAAGGGTGTGTCCAACACTACATCAAATGAGGGCGTAGCCTGACGGGGCCTCGTGGTCATTGTTTAGTGGTTCCCGCTTCACTTGAAGACTTTTCCCACAACTTAGCAATATTCGAAAAATGTCGGATTTTCGTTTGGAATTCAATTAAAAGATGAGACTAATTACTAGTCACTTAGATCCTTTTCTGATACAACCAACTAATCGGACAAAGTTGCAACAAAAGTAGAGCATACGAGGATAAGAGCCTTGTTAATTTTAAGAATTTTTAGAACATATTTTCTTGTACTTCATAGATTCAGTTTCTTGAGATGTACATTTTTTTACCATTTGGATCCCTCTCGGTACTTGATAGATCTGGGTTTAAAATGGATCTATGCTAGTTTAATTTTTTATATATTTTATTTAAGTCTATATAATTTATATTTTTCATTTTTTAAAATATTTTTTATTTATGTCGGCTAGCATAACATGACTAACGCGACAGGATCTCCCCCATACTGGATTGGAGAGCACCTCGCTTCTCTCAGTACAAAGATGAGACTAATTACTAGTCACTTATATCCTTTTCTGATACACCCAAGTGATCAGACGAAGCTGCAACAAAAGTGAAGCATACAAGCATAAGAACATATTTTCTTGTTTATTAAGACTCCAAGAGTCTCTTTCAGGTTTGTATACTTTACTCGAGAAAGCAAGGGTGTTAATTTGCCAAAAAGTAGGAAAAATGCAGTAAATGAAATATTTTTTAATTAATCTACCACGAATTTCATACCCTTTTGGGTAACTCGGGAATGCGTGGGGTTAGTATTTCTTTCGCTGAATAAGATATAAACAAATTAACTAGGAAAATAAAACTAAACTACCAACAAAATCAAAACATCAAAAAGTCACACTGGCACAGATCCCCCGGGGGGATGGGGAGTGGGCTCCTAAGAGCCTACTCAGAAGTTTATTAAACTTATTACAATGCTAAAGAAATGCACTTTAGTCCTTACAATTTGGATCCAAAGGCTTACAACTTGATTGAAAAGTGATTTTTGTGAAGAGGGGAGCTTCGTTGGGTCTTCTATTAGTTCAATTTCTCGAAATTTTGCTAGCACTTGTTCGGGTACACAGGGTACTCCCAAAAGACCGAACACCTTGAGCAACCACTTCACACAAAAAGATCACAGATCAATACATCGATGTTTCTCACGTGGTTAAAGTCCTCGAGAGGGAAACAGTCTACGGCCTCAGCCAAATAGCTACTTGGAGCAATTTATTATGCAAAAGAAAGAAAGTTACATGAGCTTCTCATAATCGATCAACTAGCCAAGGACCCTCCATGCTCTTTAAATAGAGATCATGGACCAATTGGGTGTTAAGCCACGGATCAATGGTAGGTATGATCTAAGAGAAATTGAACCTTCGGATCACTCTATGTCTAGAACATACCGTGATTGTCGGATTAGAATATTTACAAATGCATACTAATGCTTAATAAAGAAACACACTTTTACCTAACGGATATATTACACAAGTTGATCTTAACTAACTCCTAAGTGTCTAAATATCTTAACACCCCCCCTTAAGAACAACTTGGGATAGGATTGAAGGATTTACAAAATTGACACTATTAGGAGAAGGAAGGAGGCATTAGAGCCTATCCCCCCTTAAGGACACATTCCTGAACTCCTAACATAGACCGAAGTTTAGAAAACTTCGCTTCTGTAAGAGACTTGGTGAAGATGTCTGCAACTTGATCATCTGTAGGGCAATAGAGCACCACAATAACACGATCATGAACAAGATTTCTGATGAAGTGCATGTGTAGCTCAATGTGTTTGTTGCCCTGATGTAGAACTGGATCTTTGGCAAGCTTGATGGCACTTTGATTGTCGCACCAAAGTGGAGTAGGCTGCTGCTGCTCGAATCCAAACTCTGAAAGGATCTGTCGAAGCCATAAAGCTTCCTGACTGGCATTAACTGCAGCTTGATAATCTGCTTCTGCTGAAGAAAGAGCAAGAGCTTGTTGTTTCTTACAAGCCCAAGTGACAGGTCCAGATCCAGACTTAAAACATAACTTGCAGTAGACTTTCGATCATCAGGATCGCCGGCCCAATTTGAATCAGTGAAACCAACCAACAAAGGTTTCCCCTCTGTACTGTAATGAATCCCAAACTGAATTGTACCTCAAATATATTGAAGTATTCTTTTTGCTACTT
>LPNX010405388.1:178858-198004 GCA_001517045.1 Pseudotsuga menziesii | reverse complement strand
TCACATGGGTTATAAGTTTAGGGTCACTACCAGTGAGGATAAGATCATCAACATAAAGAACAAGTATGATGAGATGGTTTCCTACTTTCTTGGTATAGACATGGGGTCAGAATGGCATCTAGAAAAACCAGTGTCAAGGAGAAACCTATCCATTTTGGCATACCAAGCTCTAGGAGCTTGCTTAAGGCCATATAAGGATTTCTTAAGAAGACAGACAAGGCTAGAGTTATCCTGAACATATCCAGGAGGTTGTTCCATGTAAATTTCCTCCTGTAAATCATCATGTAAAAAGGCAGACTTGACATCCATTTGATGGACTTCCCAGTTATGTAAGGCCGCAAGGGAAAGAACAAGGCGGATGGAATTCATTTTTCGACAGGAGCAAAGGTTTCATTGTAGTCAATCCCTTCAACTTGGGAAAAACCTTTGGCAACTAACCTTGCCTGAAGTCTTTCAACACTTCCATCTGATGCATACTTAGTTTTGTAGACCCATTTACATCTGACAAGTTTTCTTCCTTTTGGAAGAGGAACAAGATCCCAAGTATCGTTCGCCTTTAAGGAACGATATTCTTCATCCATAGCTGCATCCTAATCTGGATTTCTTGAAGCTTCTGCAAAAGTTTTTGAATCATGATTCTAGAAAACTTGAGCCAAAAGAGAAGAGGCTCGCTGAAACTGAGAACATGTTCGACGTTTATCTCTAGGATCACCTGCAAGATCACCAGCTGCTTCACATGTTGAACGGATCCATCGAGGAAGCATTGGTGCTGGTGCAATTGGAGGAACATGAGCAGGCAGTGTGGATTTTCATCCTCACTGTCATCATAAAAAACCGGAGTTGGAAACCTGTCAAGGAAGTTGGAAGTAGAAGAAGAAGAAGGCATAATCGCGGAATCGGACTTGTAGGCCAAGGATGGCACACCCGCCAAGTTAGGCTCACAGGCCAAGAGATTTTCATCAAATTTAACATCTCTTCTAAGGATTATATCATGTGAATGGGACTGAAGAAGTCTATAACCTTTTACATCTTCATAATATCCAACAAATATGCACTTTTCACTTTTAGGCTGCAATGCTTTTCGTTTTTCATGCAGAATGTGAGCCCATGCTTCACAACCAAACACACGAAAGTGACTAACATCTGGTTTAATTTTAGTCCATGGTTCTTCCGGTGTTATACCTTGTAAAACTTTAGTGGGTGTGCGATTAACTATGTAATTTGCACAATTTATGGCCTTAGCCCAATATTGAAGGCTTAGTCCCTTAGATTGGATCATACAATTAGCCATTTCTTTTAAAGTGCGGTTCTTCCGTTCAGCTACACCATTTTGTTGTGGTGTATATGGAACAATGTGTTGTTGTTGGATTCCTTGTTTAGTGCAGAAAGTAGCGAACTTGTTGTTAACATATTCTCCTCCATTGTCAGATCTTAACTTAATAATTTGATGCCCAGATTGTTTTTCAACAAGGGCCTTGTAGGCCAAGAACATGTTAAATACTTCGCTCTTAAGTTTTAGGAAGTAAACCCAAGTGCGTCTGGAGTAGTCATCAATGAAAGTTAAGAAATATTTGAAACCAGAAAAGGATGCAGATGGAAGAGGGCCACACAAGTCACTATGAACAAGCTCCAAGGGAATCGAGGCATGCCAAGAGGCACGTTTGTCAAAACTATCCCGATGATGTTTTCCGAGTACACAACTGGAACAAACACCATCTTTGCAAGATACCATCGAAAGACCAGTCACCATATTGTCTTTACATAGTTGTTGCAATGAGCGATAATTTAAGTGACCAAATAGCTTATGCCAAAGTTTGCTCAAGATATCACTATGAGCAACAAAAACTAAAGGAAAATGTGATGACCCAAAGTTGTTAAATTTGTACAACCTGGTAATATCATCAATAGTTCCAGTAGCAAGGATATCACTGAAATGACCATTTTCTTTTGGAACTGTTCTAGATCCTACAACACTTAGAGATCTATCATCACCAACAAATATTTGCTTGGTGTTACATTCATGCATAGTAGAAAAGATGGCTTGATCCTTAGCCATATGATAAGATGCTTCAGAATCAATGAGCCATTCAATTGAAGTAGAAGAAGAAGATGTAGTATAAGAGTAACCAGAAGCACAAAGTGCATGTCCATGAGAGGTAGATTTTGAAGACGAATCTAGGCTGATGCGGTGCTTCTTCATTGCTGCTTCCAAGGCTGCCATCTTTTTGAAACACTTAGATTCATCATGATTATATTTCCCACAAAAATTGCAATGACGCTCAGTCTTCTTTCCTCTTGGCTTGGATCCATTGTCATTTTTTAAAGAAGGAGCTGACTGAGAGGGTTTGGGACCGTTGTTGTTTGGCTTATTATTGCCAAAATTCTGTTTCTTGGGAGGCTTGGACTTTTCTTTCTGTTGGGACAATAAGGCTTTCCCAGATGTATCTGGATTGTTAATTATTCCAAGATGAATGAACTTATCTTGCTCTCTAATTAAGGAATCACAAAATGATTCAAAACCAGGCTCTTGATAGCTAGCTGCAGTCAATGATTCTTTCATGGAGTAGAATGTAGATACAAAAACATAATATGCAGGTCCAAGTTTGGAAAGAATATGATAAATACATTGTTTGTCTTCTTTCTTAATATTGCATTCTGCACATAAGAGTCTAAGAGTTTTATACTTAGATAAATAGTTTTGAATGCATGAAAAATCGTTTGGATTCAAAGAAATCAACTCATTCTCAAGTTGATGACCCCGAATTTCATCGTGTTTACCAAACACAAATTCCAACTTTTTCCAAGCTATATCAGGTTCATCAATTCCAGATATGTGGAATCGCAAATCAGTAGAGATTGGCATCCCAATCAATCCACGAGCTTCATCACATCTATTTGCCCATTTAATTTTCTTATCATCATTAGTGGGTTCTATTTCTTTCCCTGAGGTTATCCTGAAAAGCCCCCTACTTTGCAGAACATCCTCCATACGAGATTTCCATGAGAAATAGTTAGAACTTGTAAGTATAATATCACAAGGGGCGGCCATACTGTAAAATATTGGCTGAAAGAATAGAAACTAACTATCTGGATGCAAAGAGCTCGAAAAAATATGCGGTTTTAAAAAAAACGGCACTGAAAACTGATTCTGGATGATAAAGTTATGCTTGATCCAAAAAAATGTTGAAGATGTCCCCAATAGTGACGTGGCAAATATTAACTTGACCAACTAAAAAAAGAACTCCCCCCTCTTCCCAAGATCAACCTTTGACAATCACTTTACAATAAAGTTGCTTTTAAGTGAATCACTTTTGTAGAATAAGTGATGTTCATTTTTACAATAATGTTACTTTAAATAGTGAGACAATAAATCAAAAGATTTAAGTGACTCACTTTTTATTTTATTTTATTTAAGTGAGATGCACTTTTACAATAAAGTAACTTGAAAATAGAAATTGCATGCACTAAAAAGTAGCTTAATAAGACTTGAACTCAAGACCTATTAAGTAATAAAACAACTTTGGACCAAGTGAGCTAAGTTTAAAAGGTATGTAAAAGAATGGAAAGAGGAAGGGGGCTTTTTTTTTTACTCTTTTTTCTCGTTCTCTGTGCTTGCCTTTTTTTCTTGCAAATCATAAAAAAACGAAAAACAAAAACAAAAAAACATTTTTCACACAATGGGGTTAGATCTTGGTTAGCTTACCCGAAAAGTCTACGTTTTCAAGTTTTCTCGCTGTTTCTGATTTGTTGTGATCGCACAAGGTGCACGACAAAGAGCATACGTAGCCGAGAAGACAAGAAAAAAACTTTTCCTTTGTGTTTCTGATTCGTCGTGATCGCACAAGGTGCACGGCAAAGAGCATACGCAGCCAGGGAAGACAACAGTCCGAGACTAAAACAATAAATATCTAATAATAAAACTGATAAAATATGAGATATTTAGAAAATAATTTAAACAAATCCGTCACTGTAACATTATACCTTCAAATTTGCCGAATTGGGTGTTTCTGGATCAAACGGAAACGGTTTTCGGTGAAACGAAAACTATTTCCCAATGGAAACAGTGCTCCGGACGCAATGGAACAGCTCCCACAGGCCACAAATGCACAAAAACTCCAGAGCCAGAAACCCTTTCAAAGTTTTGGCAACACCGGTTCCAGATCTTGATCAAAACTGAAAGCGACTCTTCATAAACGCTCTGATACCATGTTCGGGTACATAGGGTACTCCCAAAAGACCGAACACCTTTAGCAACCACTTCACACAAAAAGATCACAGATCAATACACCGATGTTTGTCACGTGGTTAAAACCCTCGAGAGGGAAACAGTCCACGGCTCTAGCCAAATAGCTACTTGGAGCAATTTATTATGCAAAAGAAAGAAAGTTATATGAGCTTCTCATAATCGATCAACTAGCCAAGGACCCTCCATGCTCTTTAAATAGAGATCATGGACCAATCGGGTGTTAAGCCACGGATCAATGGTAGGTATGATCTAAGAGAGGTTGAACCGTCGGATCACTCTATGTCTAAAACATATCGTGACCGTCGGATTAGAATATTTACAAATGCATACTAATGCTTACTAAAGAAACACACTTTTACCTAACGGATATATTACACAAGTTGATTTTAACTAACTCCTAAGTGTCTAAATATCCTAATAGCACTTTCTTCTCTTTTTTGTTAAACCTGCAAAAATCAGCAGGCTATCAAATGTAGAAGATGCTCAAAGACACTTTAAGAGTGCCTTTGAAAAATCTTCAAAAAAAATCCTAAAACTTTAATGATGGGATCTTGGCTTGCTTTTGGGCAGCCAATATGATGCACGAGATGCTTGATTAAAACTTTAATGATCCAAAAGAAAATACTTTTTTCATGCAAACTTAAGATCTACCTTTAAGATGATTGCAAAGATTGAGATCTTCTTAAGCTAGATCTGCTTTATAAAGATGAAACCTCGAACAAATTTGAGATCTAAACTTTTCAACTTGAAGATGAGATCTAAGAAATGATTAGTTCTTTTTAGCAAAACCATATCTACATTCACAGGTGATGGTAACAAGAAGGAATTAGAAAAAAGGGTTTGAGAGAAGGTGAAGTAACCAAGACTAATGGAATCTTGAACCAAGAAACTGTTATGAGTGGATCAAAGAGGGACTTTCTCTTTCTTTTTAGATATCAAGAATGAAGAAGTCAAAATAGAATCTTCTTCTTTCCATAATGAAGCACCTGAAACCTTAGCATAAAGTTGCCACAAAGAAGCTTGTCAAATCTGCAAGGCCTACACTCAAAATTAGGAGATCGTGCAAGTAAACAAACTCAACATGAAAAATCCATTAGTCTTCAAGCATAAACACATAAATGAAAGAGCTAGACAATATTTATTGAAGTCTCCATTCCTATGGATTAGAAACAACACTCTTAAGGCAATGAATAGACAAGCAAAAAATGGACAAATTTAGCTAAGCTACAATTACCTCGTTGAAGCACTAAGACAAATAACATCCACATAGCCAAGATGATACACCCATGTAGCCTCCAAATATCTTATTCATTAAAAAATAAACACAATTATGATAGAAAAATGGTGGAGCTTCAATCCTTCTCTCTCTAAAGAAGAGGAATGAGCTTGTTTATATAGAAACTGGAGCCCAAGGGGGGCGCATCCTTCACTGGTAGTAGAGTTCGAGTTGTGAAGATGATTGTGGATCTTGATTGGGAGGATCCCAAGGAGAGAGCACCACATCTCTCAAAAGAGATGCGCTCTCACCTACTTGCCAACACATGCATTCAAACGTGGCCAACTACCCAAGCTGTCAACATGGAGGAGGGGCACATCCTCTAACTCCTATGAAGTCACCACATCTCAAAATCAACACCAAACAAGACGTTTTGGCTCCCAATGAACTCGCGCTAACTTGGAAAAGACTCGTCTTTAATTTTAATGTCTTTCCAACATGTCCATCCACCACACCATTTATCATACGCCATACCTCACAAAGCGTGAGCTCCAAATGGGACATCATTCCAACTTATAATAATTTACTACCACACGAAATCACTCTCAAATATGATGTTTTAACAAAGTGATGAGGTCGCCCATTATGGGAGACAAAAATGCCATGTCACCCTGGTCCCCAACATATTAAACATGTGCTTTTGACTTTTTCAACTTTGTCCTTATGCTAATTTGTCGCATCTTTAGCATTTTTTTGACGTTCTGATACGTTTTTAGTGAAAAATGGTTCTATGTGACAATTTAATCACCCGAAGCACATGAAAAGTGGATTTTGGGGTAAAGGATACGCTCTGAGTGTGAAAACGGGCATCCCCATTCCAAATTCCACCTCCAGATCATACTTTTACGCACTTTACAAATTTTTTAATTAAGCCATTAAAGAATGGCCTAATTTTACGGGAAAATTTATTTTCTTGGAAATTAAAAAAAACCTAGGGGGACTTAGCATATGTCCATATGACTCAATAACATTGTCTAGCATGTTCATATACATTGACACGTGAACTTTAATAACCTCCTAGGGTTTAGCCACCAAGACCACCAATCTAGCTTTGGAGGAGCAGGTGAAAAACTCGAAAATTATACATCGCTTGTTCAACATTGTATAATTAACAAGGGAAAAAACACCTTGGAATAATCGGCTTGATAACCAAGTCCTAGGAAGCCAAGTTCTTTACAAAAAACCCACGCTAGTACATTTTTTACAACTTCCCCGTAGGATATGAACATGTGGTAAAAAGGTGAGAAAAGGGCCTTGGAAGGTCTGGATGGACTACTGAACTCTGAATTTGAACAAGTATTTGTTCACCTTTGGTGGCTCACATAAAAGTCCAACTAAGCACAATCTAGTTGGTAACATAGGGTTTGTGGGTTTCAATGATCCCGTGGGACCATTCGTGATTGGGAGGTTGTGGACAAGGGATTAGGTAGCACCTTTGGATAGAACATTACTAATGTTTAGGTTGACTTGCTAGTCTAGGACCCTAGTGTGGTGCTCGTAAACAAGATAGATAAGATAATTTTATTAATGTCCAACAAAGGACCACAAAAGTAGGTTAATGGGACTAAAGGATATGCTAGTATGAGTACAAATGTGGGAGTGCAAATGCAACTCCTAGAAAATGCCAAACTAAGATAAGATAAAATAAAGAACAGATTATGGGCAGTGACCCCCAGACAAGTGGGAAGAAATTTGTTGAAGATTCAAAAATCCCTTTATTACCCTCTCGTGCTTTATATCTTGAGGAGGAGCAAGGATTGAAGGATAAAGATTAGGACAATGGAAAGTACATGCTAGTGACAAAGTCTAATGTTGGAGGTTGGAATGGGACAAGAGTCAAGAAGAAAAGGAGGAAATGTGTCAAAGGTGGAATCATGCAAGGTTGGTACTAGGTGATGATATAAAATTGAATGAGGTTGTCAACATGGTTGCTCAGTGTTTGGTGGGGAGATTATTTGGAAGATGATCTAGTGAATCAAGCATTCGAGCTTGGACGGAAGAGTTGTGGGAATCCTTTATTGTAGATTTTTTTGAGCATGTATTTTTTTGCAAGAGGTTGTTTGGTTTTCACCTTTAGGTCGATCTAGGATGTAGAGAAAGTTTTTTCATTTATTTGGTTGTGGGATCATACCCCTCTACCCCTCTCATGCTAAGAAGGTGGTCACCTTCATTTGATGCACACTTAGAAAGATTGGATAGATTACCATTATGGGTGAAACTATTGGGTCTTCCAATTGAATAATTGGTCTGTTGATGTATTCAAGGAAAGTGGTAACTCTTTAAGGTAGTTCTTGGAGGTGGGCATGAGCTTTATTGATACCAATAAAATGACGCTAGCTAGGATTCTAGTTGGAATTGACCTTAGAGACGACTTGGCCTCCAAAATTGTTATTAAAAAAGGTAGTTCATCTATTACTATAGATTGTGATACCTGTGGAGTTCTATTCAGGTGCTTTAGATGTCACGGGCCCGAGCCCCTAATAGAGGAATACGTGGTACCATTCAATAAAAAATTGTGGGTGAAGAAATACGCAATCACAAGTATTCAAGTATAGACTAAGGTGGATTTTGTTATGTCACAAGTGATTGGTGAACATAAGGTTTGATTTGATGGATCACGGTGACATGACTGTTAAGAGCTTAGTGGACGGAGTTGCTTCTAAGAAAAGTGAAGAGAAGACTAGTATTGAAGGTGTAGCTCATTAGGTTTGTATAGATCTAGAATTGCTTGTTGGCCTTTTTGAGAATTTGTAGTTCTTGAAGTCTTCTACAGTCAAAGATGTCTATTTTTGAACTTGTTCACTTGCATATGTCTCTTGATGGATATAAGGGGGATGGTTTGACTTCTTGGGCTAGATTTAAGGATCAACAATTAGGTTTATCTAGTGAAGTAGCCCCTGGTATGGAGAATCACAATGGAAAGGACATTTCTCGTAGGTCTTTGTGTTTAATTACATGACGATGTTGAAGGGGTAAGTATTGTAGATTTACCAGGCAGTAAAGGTGATCCCACTACAATTCCTTGTGATACTAAACTTGTTGAGCAAAGCAATAATGTGGACTGTCACAGGAAGTACAATTTGAGATCCCAAAAAGTCTCATCTATATTTGAGGATGAGGGGGTTAGGGAGAGAGGTAAAAGGGTCAAGACAAGGGAGAAGATCTTTCATATCTTGGGCTCAAGGAAAGCAGCATTAGTGTTTCAATTTAGTAAAAAAACTTTACTTTTAAGGGTCATTGAGCAAATGGCCCTCTTGTTGATGGTTGCTCATGATTTGTTTCTCCGTTAATTTTAGAGGTTTAGGAAGCTCCTCTAAAAAGTGCATTTAAGAGGCTTGTTGGGGTTCATAAACTTGGTATTATTATGTTACAAGAGACTTTGGGGAAGGTGGGAAATTGGTTGTAGAGCTGCAGAAATTACCCTTAGGATGGGAATTCTCCTTCTTGGGTGCTCATGGTTGTTCATGTTGTTTAAACTTTAATTACAGGGTGGTATTTAGGTTCTTTTAACATTATCAATTCATTGTCTGTGGTTTGAGGTCTAGCCATTGTACTTCATTGACAGGACTTGGGTAGGGAGTTCATTGTACTGAATTTGTATGGGCACTATGTAGACAGGGTGTCTTATTAGGGAAAGTTGTTCAGGATGGATCTTTTGAAACAAAATGATCTTATTGTTGGAGGTGACTTAAATTTCTCTTTGGGCAGAGCATAAATTAGGTGTCAAGCTGCCTAGGTTGATTCCTTAACTAATTTTGATTTAAAGATAGGGGGACAATGGCCTACTTGATGTAGAGCCTATTAAGCTACGACCTACCTGGAGCAACAAGCATGTAAGTGTAGATAGGATAGCAAAGAGACTTGACGTGTTTCTAATTTTTGAAGGACTTCCTAATGACCATCTCAGGATCAGGCAATGGGTTGGATTAGGGGGAGATTGATCATTTTCCCATCTTTATGAAAATGACCAAGGTAGGAAACAATCCTCAGATATAAATTCTACTTGGATCGAAGATGAATACTTTGTAACCTTGATAACGGAGAAAAGGGCTTCCCTTGATGAGACTATAATTGAATTGACCTCACTTCAGTTTGTGGAAAACCTTAAAATGTCAAAAGAGGTCCTATCTCTTGGGTGCATGAGAAAAAATGAAGGATGATAAGGAGATGGGGGTAGAGATCCAATTAGAGCTGTGATGTATACTCAGGATTTGGTTGGCCGTTCTTTTGATGAGGCCAAAAATAAATCTTTCTTTGGAGGAAAGAAAGAAGAAATTGTTGGAGGATATAGCGGCAAATGGGAACTTAAAAAGCAGATCCCCATGGATGCAAAAGGGTGATAAAAATACATTGTGTTTCCATCCATTTGCAAATCACCAAAAAAATGTCAATACTATTTGAAAATTGAGGAATAGTAATGGTGAGTATGTTTCTAGCTTTAAAGATTTACCCAAGCTCAGGATAAAACATTTTGAAGGGGTGTATAAAGATGTCAATAGGGTGAATATTGCAGAAATAGTTCAATTGGCTTATTTTCCAAGTTTTGTTTAGGATGAAGAAAATGGAAGTTTGATGGATGAGGTAACAAGGGCTGTGTTGCCGCCTAATTCGCACCTCGGGTAACGTGGCAAAAATCTTCAAGCCACTGGGTGCGACCTTGGGGGCAAGCTCGAGCCAAGTGCTGTCACCTGATACTCAGCCCCTCCATCTAGGCCAACTCCTAGCGAAGCCAAGGGGGGTGGACCCTAATAAAAAGTAAAATCTAGGGTTTTTACTCTACGAGAGGAGTAATTTATTCTAGGAGTTTTAATATAAAATGGATGAAATTAAAGATTACCAATCACTGCCAACAAGATTAACCTTAGCAACACTTTAAATCAAATTAGATACACAATATTCAATGACACATTGCGAGATTAACTTATGCCAAAAAGAAAAGAATAGACCAGTGCCGAAATGAAGAGAGTGCTTGCAAATGTGGGTTGCTAGTGTAGTCTCAGTGAAAGTATTGCAGTGTCTCAGTTGGTAAATTTTAGATTATTAAGTGAATTGATTAAGGAATGGGTAAATTGTGGGTTTGGCCCAACAAGTCGAGTCCCTTCGAACTGAGTGCTAAAGCGGTAATACCAAGTGTCCAACGGGGTGAGGATGAACGTGCTTGGAGTAGCCCCCTAACTCTGTAGTGATTACCCTTTGCAACCTCCCGAGTTCTCGAGAAAATTACTTGTGTGGATTTTCCTATTAAATCTAGTAACTCGTATCCCTTTCTGACACAACCAACTGATCAGACAAGTTGCAGCCGTGTAGAGCATACGAGGAAGGAGTCTTGGTTTATTTTATTTGAGACGTAATAGTGAGTTGCTTAGATGATGACTGAAGAGTCTCTTTCACCTTTCAGGTACTCAGGAAAGCAACAGCCGGATTGATTTAAACTCAGCAGTGCAAATAAAAATTGAAGCTTTTTTAATTACTACACTGCTCAAATCTTTTCCCTTATGGTACTTCGGTATAGCGCAGTGGGTAAGTATTCAAATTACTCTTGCAAAACTTAAATAAAGCATGAAATAGATAAAGAAAAACAACTATGCTAACAACATATAAAGAAGACAGAAAAATGACACCGACACAATACTCCCCAGGGGGATGAGAACCGGGCTCTAATGAGCCTACTCAAACTTTATTTTGCTTTTACAACGAGGCAGAAGAAAGTGCACTTTGGTCCTCAAATTGGGATCCAAAGGTTTACAACTTATTGGAAAAATTATTTTTATGCAAGAGGGAGCTCTGTTGGTCTTCTTTTTGCTTGATTTTGCGAAAATTCGCCAGAGTTTCGTCCTCTTTTATCGTAAACCTGCAAAAAACAGCCAACAAACATTAATAGAATATGCCCAAAAACACTTTAAGAGTGCTTTGGGAAAACTACCAAAGTATGCCGAAAAAATTCTAAGTAAAAAGCTGAAATGAACTAAGTAGAAGCAACTGAAAAAATGAGCTAGAAAGCTATTTTTTCATGGTCTTTGTTTGTTTCGTAAGGAGAACAAACAAATTAGAGCACTTAGATGCTAGATCTGAAACTTAAACTTGGCAGTCAATCTTACTAATCAAGACTTTTAATTTTGTAAATGCAGATGACTTGAAGCAAGAAGAACTCGGTAATGTAGATCTATACTAGAAAATTATTCCTTTTCAACTTTAGCTAGATCTAATCATGAAAAGTAATTACGATCTATGTATGAGAATGAACTTAAAACGTTAGATCTACAACTGCTTTTCGAATAAAGGACAAAAATAAATTTTTAAACAAATTTGAGAAGGAGAGGGGAAGTTTAGAGAACAAGATGATCCTTGAGGCTTTGATTGTGGGGCATTGAGGGACTTTATCTGTAAACAAAAAAAAATGTCAGAATGAGAAAGATCAAACAAGATCCTTTCTATCTTCAGCTAAGATGACCTGCACTTCACAGAACTCAACAAACAAGATCAAATCCAACAGCATATACACTTAGAGATCTAAATATGAAAATGTCCATAAACAAATGAAAATATTCAATTTCACATCTCTAAACATTCACACTGAATAAAATGAAGTACTAAACAAACAACTTCATTCACCTTGCAAAACTGATACCAGTCCTTCAAGCAAGCTAGATCTGGAAATTGGAAGCAAAATGGATCCGACAAGTATTATCTCATCAAAGCACAATGATAATACATCCACTCACAAAGCACCACACAAGTAGACCTCCAAAGTCTCTTTTATTTCTCAGATAAACAATGATTACATTCAGCAAAGCTCTTCCTAGTACATTCCAACTAGTTTGAATGAGGAGAGCTTGCTTTATTTATAGCAAATACTAGCCTAGGGGGGCACCACCAAAACTGACGGAAGAAGTAATAGTTCAACTAAGTGAAGCTGAGTGAAACTGCATCAATCAGAAGAATTGGTGGGGACATTCTTTAGTTAACTGAATAGTTGGTATTGAAGGGGTGCCACCTCATTCCACCAACCCAAATCCACTCCAAATCGCAAGCCTCATCTTCCTCATGCGAGAGTACGGCTAAATGACGTGAGCTTCACCAACAAAATATTCGTTGGGATTTGATGCATAGAAACTCATAAACCAAAGTTTTCATATTGATGCCAACGTGAAGAAGGGGCCACCCATAGTGCTAGCGCAACATTCCAAACATGCTTGCGCAACCTAAATAGCATGCTCACGATTTTGAAAAAAAACTGACGTCACGTCCAACCAACAATTTGCTTATCTTCATAAAATAATAAACAATGATTGGTATTATTTAATAAACCAAGGTTATGTTTAAATGATGTGGATATAAGGTGGGGGCTACTCCTTGGCTAGCGCAACCATGCTCACAACTAGTGTGACTACCATTTGAGGTTGACGTCACCTCTCCACATTTATTCACTACCATGACTTAAAACTTAAGTTAAAACTTGAAGAAAGAGGTCGCATGGCTATGGGGGGCCCATGCCATGTCACCCCATCCATAAATATTTTAATAAATTTGACTTTTCAACTTTTGACTATAGTGCCAAATTGTCCAAACTTAGCATTAAAATGTTATTTTGATGCATTTTTAGCCAGATAATGCCTCACGGGGTGTTTCGGCTGCCCGACTGATGCGGAAAGTGGTCCCAGGGGTAAAGTGAACACTCCGAGTGTGAAAACAAGTGTGCCCACGTTAGAAATGGACTTCGTATCTAACTTTTATTACACTTGGAAATTTTTTAATTAAACCATTAAAAAAATGGCTTAAAAAACGAAAAAATTTATTTTTCTCGGAAATTGACGAAACTCTAGGGAGACCTAGTACATGTCCATACGACTCAATTCGAATGCCCAGCATGGTGAAAAATACCGACACGAAGACTTTAATAACCTCCCTAGGCCGAAACATCAAGATGACTACCCCAGCTTTGGAGGTGTGAATGAAAAACTCAGAAATTATTAGTCGTTTGTTCAACAACCAATAATAACCAAGGGAAAAAACACTCTGGGCTAGTTGGCTTGATGCTTAAGTCCGGGAAGCCGAGCCTTTTATAAAAAATTAAATGCTAGGACATTTTTTACAATTTCCCCAAGGGGGTATAAACATGTATTTACAAAAAATAAAATGGCCATGAAGGCTTGAAAGGACTTTTGAACTCTGAATATGAACAAGTATCTTGTTTATCATTGGCGGCTCACTGAAAGTCCAACTAGGTGCAGCCTAGTCGGTAACAGGCTGAGCTGGAGGAAGTTCTTCCTTGGGTTTTATGATGTCATAGGTGAAGACTTATTGAGGGTTATAGAGTAATCAAGGGTTAATGGAAGGGTGCTAGCAGTTATCAACTCAACCTTTATTGCCTTAATGTCAAAAATTGATAATCCCTTGTCATTTGAAGAATATAGGCCTATTGCTTTATGCAATTGTATATACAAAATAGTTGCCAAAGTAATAACATTGAAGATAAATGACATCCTATCAATGTCAATATCAGCAATTTGGGTTTTTGTAGGGTAGATGGATCCATGAGGCGATTGGTGTCGACCGAGGGGGCTTGAATTTGATAAAAACTAAGATGTGTACTATGGTGCTCAAAATAGATCTCACTAAAGCATATGACAAGGTTAATTGGAACTATCTGAGGCTTATGTTGATTCATCTGGGGCTTTTGTGTACAGTTTGTAATATGGGTAATGAATTGTGTTTCTTTAGTATCAATCTTTATCTAAATTAATGGTTTGGCTACAAGATTTTTTAGGCCAACTAAAGTCTAAAGGTCTTCGATAGGGATGTTTGTTATCGCCTCTACTATTCCATATTGTGCCAAAAGGTTTAAGTAGGGCCCTGATGAGTGCAAAAAGGTTTGGAGCTTTAAGGGGTATCATAATTTGGTCGGTTAATCACATTTGCTATTTGTAAATGACATTTTATTTTTTTTCTGATGGTTCGAGTTGGGATGCTACTAAGTTAAAAGAAGTGCTTGATCTCTGTTGTTTTGATATTGGGATGCTAGTGAATGTTAGGAAACTAACGGTTTCCTTTTCTAGGATGGAGGAAAAGGAGGAGGCATTGATTACAGAATTATTCTTGTACCAACAAACATATCTACAACATGGATTAAAATACTTAGGTTTCATCATCAAGCCCAATAACATGGGAAAAATGCACTGGGTATGGATTATTTCAAAAGTGGAGAAGAAACTTTCAATTTAGTGTAACCAGTAGCTGTTTCGTGGGGGATGGTTAATATTGGTAAATTTGGTACTTGAAGCCATCACTATGTATTGGATGACACTTGCCATTATTCCGAAAGGAATAATCAATAAACTGAGAAGGGTGTATTACATATTTTAATGGTCTAGAAGAAAGGAGGAAATAGGCATTCCACTTGTCAAATGGAAAATATTAGCAATCCCAAAGGAGTTTGGCCTCTTGGGGCTGAAAAATATCTAACATTTTGCAACTGCTTTATCTGCAAAAAACGCACAAAAAGTGTATGGAGGCTTATATTGGGGAAAGGACTGTGGTTTTAGGTGATTGCTCAAAAGTATATTGCTTCCAATACAGTGGAAGAATGGATCGGATCTCCCTCAAAATGTTTTCAAAATGGATCATGCAACTGGAAGGCCATTGTAAAGGCCTTTCCCCTTATAGGAAATTGTCTCGTTTGGAAGGTGGGATACGGTCCTTGAGTCAGACTAGGTCAGTTGTGGTGAATCCTTTAGGCTCTCAGAGCATTTAATTGATACTCTTAGGGAGAAAGGATTATTTACTTTGCCTAAGGTAGCAGATACAAACTCCAACTAAAATTTGGAGTTGAGAATGAAAGAATGCGTAGAGTATTGGGCTGGTAAATGATGAAGCTTTGGAGTGGGAAGCATACATTCCAAAACTGAAGTCTAACCATCTCAGGATGTGAGTAGTTTCACTCTTTGTTTTACATATAATTACAAGCAGTGGTGAATATTTTAAGTGTATGCAGCCACATTGGTGAGCTAGGACTGTATGATCTTCAGCCCCATGGTTATTGATTAACATGCTAAGTGTATAGAGTCAAGTATTGGTGAGCTAGGACCATATGTGCTTCAACCCATGATAATGGCAATAAATGGAAATTTGCATTGATTATGTGAGTCTTTGGTGCATGGAAAATACAAATGAATTGCAATTGTGTTGACCATGTGATTTTTGGTTGAATGAACAGCTTGATTATGGCCATGCTTTATTCCCCTCACTCGGGGTTTCTAGTATGATGGGTGATCATTGGTTACCTTTAGAGTTTGAAGTAATTTGCATTGCATGCTAACTTGCTCATTTTCTATGTATGCATGAAGCAATGGTTGAAGGGAGATTGATACATAATAGCAATACAAACATTTCTACAGTGAAAAGGTTAACTTCATCGATAGAGCAGGGACTAAGAAAAGAATGGGAGTTAAAGGAATCAATGTTGACAAGTGCCAAAGAGTCCAGTGGCGGTTCTTTATTGTTGTCTTGTATCTGTAGGTGGACTGTTTGCAATGGGATTTAAATGCCTATTGTGAATGTGCATTAACTGAGTGCTAGGTGCATTGGTCAACCAGAGGAATGACATGGCTAATTTGTTGTAGCAGATTGGATGAGCATAACTTGAGGCAACCACTTTAGTGGATCCACAATCTGATCCATCATTGAGTACTGGAATGTCATACTTGTCACCTTCTATTAAATTTGGGAGTACAGGTTCTATAGGTTTGTCATTTGTTGGGAGGAGGGTTTCCTTGTGTGTAGTTGTGTTCTTGACTGAGAGTGTTGAGTCACTGAGTGTCACTTTCACTTGTAAGCTTGTTCTTGACTAAGATTTTTGATTGTCACTTCCACTTGTAAGGTTTGTGCTTGTGCCTTCGTAATAAAAGGGACTTCTAAGCATGATGAACTGATGCATACTTGTCTGATAAGATTGTTTATTAGATTTTCTTTTACATAGAATTTTTTTTAAGGAAGTGGTATTTATGGTGGAATTAGGAAGTTAGGACTGTAAGGACTTACACTTCTTGGTAATGTAGTGTAGACATCCTTTGGATGATAGGATATCAATACATAGTACAGTCATGTAGTGTAGGACAACCCCAACAAAAACAACACACCCTCTACGTGACTGTACGGGAAGCAGTACGACCTCCCACACATGGTTGTACGACTGTTGCACAGAATCCGTACGGTCTGTACAACAACTGTACAGAATTCCGTATGGTATGTACGGCCTGTTGACCACCAAAACCAACTAGGTGGACAATGATGTACCATGCACATGTTGGATGTGCCTTGAAGATAAGAATGAAGTACTTAATGATTATATCAAGCGAGGCAGCTCTTCTTCTCTTCTTCTCTCTATGAAATTTCTGCCCCCTGCGAGGGATTTTGTAAGGATATGTCAGCATGAAGGTCTAGTTTTTTGTAACTTGATCACCTAAGACTAAGTCATTAGGGAAGTCCTTTCATCGAGTGTTTTTTCACTTGGATAATTAAAATTTCTTTTTAGAGATTTTAATTATTGGAGTTTTTCACTCAAAATTACCTCCAAAGTGGTGAAAGGTGTTCTAGTGATCGAGTCCATGGGGTGATTGGGGCCCAGGAATGTTTTATATTACCATGCTAGACATTATCCAGAGTCTTGCGGAATTTCATTAAGTTTTGCATAGGTTTTTTTAAATTTTTGGTCATTAAAAATTGTCACTCATGATAATTTGTTGTAATGTAAAAGAGGGTTACTTGGTCCATTTTAATGTTGTATAGGGGTATGGGTACTCAAGACAAATGGCATGAGCACCCCTACACCCTTTGGCCAAGTATTACTATGGTTTTGGTCACCTTTGCCTAGGTCAATCATGGAAATCAGGAAGTTGGGCATTTAATTAGAGAGCCAAATTTTGGAAAAGTGATTATAGTCGCTTGGGGTGGCCAAGTAAAAGTTCTAATGTTTATATTATGTTCCTAAGACAAATTTAAGACCCAAAGGGGGGCCCCCAAGCAAGCATATAACAAGTTTTGAGTTGCCGAATCTAGGGGGGTGCCCCTTTCTCTCTTTGATTGGTTGGGTGAGCTAAAGTCAATGGAAAGGGCCCCACTATGGTGGTTTCTTCCCCATTTGACTTAACAATAAGGCTGAAAGCATTAAATTGGGGGTTTATCTCCCCATATTTGAGATCTCAAACCTTGGTTTTGCCCTCTTTGAGCAAATTCGCCCCCCCTCTCTTTTGCCCCCTCTCCCTTGTGACACTTGGGCTAGCATGCAAAGAGTCTCTCTCTTTCATTTTTCCTATTTAAGGAGGCTTCCCCTCCTCAATTAGGTTACACAAAAACACACTTACACTCTCATTCTTTCCCTTGCTTTTGCTTGGGCCATTGTAATTTTCAGCCATTTGGCTTTGTTAATCAAAATCTTTGGAGGAATCTTGTGTGCATTGTTTTCATTGATGATTTGCTTCCATGCTTAAGGAGCTACACAAGTTTGGTTGGCCAAGGAAGCATACTAATTTGCTTTGGTAAGATTTATGGTATTTGTATTCCATAAATTTTGTGAGTTTTCATTCTTTTAGTAAATAAGTTTATATATTTTCTAGTTTGAAGTTTATGATTTCTTTGCTCATTATTGGATTCTCACCTTCTAGTAGTTGTGTAGTGAAAATCTTATAAGTTGCAGGTTATGTGGATTGAAGAGTGGGATTCCTCGGTTGGATGCCCCATTGCTTGACTTCTTGAAGAACAAATGACCAATTTTCTCTTTCCTTACACACAAATTTCTGAATTTTAATTTTAGTTTGTTGAGTGTTTTAAATTTAATTTTAACTCTTATATACTCTTTCAAAATTATTCATCTGACAACTTTGTCTAAATTTTGTATATATATTGCACTAACATACTAACTTCCCCAAAGTGATTTTGGGCACATTTTATCATTTTCTGTTTTTGCTGGTTTTTAGCAGGTTAGTGACAAAACAAGGAAAAACTCTGTCAAATTTCAGCCATAGAAGAGTTTTAAGGTCACCCCAAAGGAAGAGCTTCAAAGCATCTCAAGAAAGAGAAAAAACACGGTTTTTCTTACTCCTTTTACCTCTTTCTTTATGCTGAAATTTCAGCCTTTGTAACAAGTCCAAGAGAGTCTCTTGGACTTGATTTCTTGCTTTGCATTTTCAGTTAAATCAAGTTTCATTTATTTGCCATCCATTGCTAGTTGGGCTTGCCCACCTTTGCATAAGCAATTGTTGATTGGCGTGGGCTTTAGATTAGTTAGAATTTCATTTTGTTTTTATTTTATTCTTTATTTTTTGCCTGCACCTTGTAAGTGATTTGGCTTTGCCATCCTTGAAATATCGCGTTGGCTAGCATTTTTATTTAAAGTATTTGTTTATTTCCTTTTGCCCGCACCTCACAATTGAGTAGGCTCTGCCTCCGTTGTGATATCGTGCTTGACTTGTTTTCTTTATTTTTTCTTTGAGGATAAAATTTACCACAAGCCCCGTTTTTGCCCCGTATCCTCTACCCCCGCCGGTTCGACCGATCTAGGGTGATGAGAAAGGGCAAAAATTTGTGTTGGCTAGTTTAATAGGCACCCAAATAAGTATCTTCATTAGAA